>PVJD01006548.1:0-96306 GCA_004026545.1 Mormoops blainvillei
CAAAATATATTTTAATTTCCATTAGAATTGTCCTTTGACCTTTATAGTATCTAGATGTGCATTGCCCTAGTTCCTAATATTTAAAAATTCCGTTTTATCACTGAATTCTAATTTTTATTCAGATAATATAATGTGTATGATTTAATCATTTAAATTGTTGAGGTTTGTTTTAGGACTCAAGTTGTGATCAATTTGGTAACAGCTTCAAGACCATTTAAAAATATCCTGCAACTTGCTGCCGAGCATTCTTTAAGCAAAGTAAGTAAAATTAATTATCTTTAAATCTCTTACAAGTCTTTGATTTTTTTCTGTGCCTGAGCTACCCATAATTAAAATATATATGTGAAAATCCCTCTGTGAATTGTTCTAATTCTCTTTTTTTCATCGTTAATTTGAATTTGTTTTATATATTTAAAAGCTATGTTATTTAGAAGTTCTTGATCTGCTCACTGCAATGACCCTGCAATCATGAAATGTACTCCCCGTCATTTCCAATAACATTTATTAACTGAAAATATACTTTGACTTGTATTAATATTACCATAAGGGCTTTTTTTTGGTTAATATTAGTGTGGGATTCTTTTTTCTTCCTATTATTTAAAGTATGTCTCTTATATGCAATATATAGTTCAGGTTTTTTTATAATCCAGTCTGACAATTTTGCGTTTCTAAACGCAAACAGTACACTTAAATAATATTAAAATATAATTATTGATATGTTAGGTTTAATCTCTGTTCCTTTTTTATTGAACTTATTAGGGTAACATTGGTTAATAAAACCATACAGGTTTCAAGTGTACAACTCAATAAAACTTCATGTGCACACTGCATCATGCATGTATTCATTGTCCAAAGTAAAGTCTTTCTGTCCCAATTTATCCCCCTTTGCCCACTCCCACCTCCTCCTACCCCACTTTCCCTCTGGCTGTCACCACACTGTTATCTGTGTCTATGTGTTTTATGTACACACACATGTATCAGCAAAAATATAGTTACAAGGGATGTTTGAGATTTTACTGCCCGGGTTTTCTTCTAAGGTTTTTATGGTTTTGTGACTTGCATTTAATTCTTTAATCTATTTTGAAGTTATTCTTATGTAGGGTGTAATTTGGATATTAAGTTTTATTTTTTGCTTGTACCTGTCCAATTTTCCCACCACCATTTACTGTCTTTACTCCATTGTGTGTTCTTGCCTCCTTTGTCATATATTAATTGACATAAAGGTGTGGTTTTATTTCTGGGCTCTCTGTTTTGTTCCATTGATCTATGTGCCTGAACTTACACCAATACCAGGTGATACTGACTGGAATGGCCCTGTAGTATATAGTTTGATATCAGGTGATACCTCCAACTTTGCTCTTCTTTCTGAAGATTGCTGAGGCTATTCTGGGTCTTTTTCGGTTCCATATAAATTTTTGGAAGATCTGTTCTAGGTCTGTGAAATATCCCATTGGTATTTTAATAGGAATTGTGTTGAATCTATAGGTTGCTATGGGTATAGTATGGACAGCTTAATGATGTTAATTCTTCCAATCCATGAACATAATATATGTTTCTACTTATTTGTATGTTCCTCAGTTTCTTTCTTCAGTATCATATAATTTTCTGAGTACAGGACTTTTACTTCTTTGGTAAATTTATTTCTAGGTACCTTATTTTTTGTCTGCAATAGTAAATGGGGTTATTTTTAATTTCTATTTCTGATAGTTCATTATTGGCATATAAAACTGCCTCTGATTTCTGAATATTAATTTTGTATCCTGATACATATCAGATTCATTTAACAGGTCTAGTAGTTTTCTGGTGGCACCTGTAGGGATTTCTTTATACAATTCAAGTCATCTGCAAATAATGCAAGTTTTACTTCCTCCTTTCCAATTTGATGCCTTTTATTTCCTTTTCTTGTCTGACTGATGTGGCTAGTACTTTCAGTGCTATGTTGAATAAGAGAGGTGAAAGAGGACATCCTTGCCTTGTTCCCAAACTTAAGAGAAATGCTTTTAGTTTTTGCTCGCTGAATATGATGTCTGTGGGTTTGTCATATATTGTCTTTATTACACTGAGTTATCTCTCTCTATCCCAGCTTTGCTGAGAGTTATTATTATAAATGGGTACTGGATTTTATCAAATGCTCTTTCTGCATCTTGATAGGATCATGTGATTTTTATCCTTCATTTTCTTTATGTGGCATGTCACATTTATTGATCTGTGGATATTGTACTGACCTTGCATTGCCAGAAAAAATCCCCACTTGATCATGGTGTATAATCTTTTTGATGAATTGCTGTATGTTCATCATGGATATTGGCCTATAATTTTCTTTCTTTGTAGTGTATTTATTTGGTTTTAGAATTAGGATAATGCTGGCTGGCTTTGTAATACGAGTTTTGGAGCCTTCTCGCCTCTTGAATTTTTTTGTAGTAGTTTGAAAAGACTAGGTATTAGTTCTTCTTTGAATGTTTGGTAAAATTCTCCTGTGAAGCCATCTGGTCGAGGACTTTTGTTTATTGGGAGTTTTTTGATTACTGCTTCAATTACAATAGTTTTAACCTGTATATTAAGATTATCTGATTCTTTCTGATTTTGCTTTTGAATATTGTTATGTTATTATGAATTTATCCATTCAGATTGTCAAATTTGTTGGCATATAGTTGTTTGTAATATTTTCTTATGCTTTTTTGTACATCTCTGAAGTCAGTTGTTACTTCTCTTCATTCCTGATTTTATTTGTGTGGGTCCTCTGTCTTTTTTCTGTTGATGAATCTGGTTAAAGATTGGCCAATCTTGTTTATCTTTTCAAAGAACCAGCTCTTGGTTTCATCGATCCTTTGTATTGTTTTTTCAGTTTCCATGTTATTTCCTTCCTTCTACTTTAGGCTTTGTTTGTTGTTCTATTCTAGTTCTTTTAGGTGTAGGTTAGATTGTTTATTTGATTTTTTTTTTCTTCTTGTGAAAGGCCTGGTATTGCATAAATTTCCCTCTCAGTGTTGTTTTCACTGTGACCCACAGATTTTGGGGTTGTACTGTATTCATTTTAATTTGTCTCCAGGTAGCTTTTGATTTCTTTCTTTATCTTGTTAGCCAATTCATTTTTTAATATGTTATTTAGCTTCCATGAGTTTGAGTGCTTTCAGTTTTTTGTTCTAGTTGATTTCTAGTTTCAAATCACAGTGGTCAGAGAATGTACTTAATATTATTTCAGTCTTTTTGAATTTATTAAGACTTGTCTTTTGTCCCAACATGTGGTCTATCTTAGAGAATGTTTCATGTGAACTTCAAAAGAATGTATATTCTTTCGCTTTGGGATGAAATGTTCTGTAAATATCAATTAACTCCACCTTGTCCAGTGCATCTTTTGAGGCCACTGTTGCCTTGTTGATATTTTTGCCTGGAAGATCTATGCATTGATGTCAATGGGAATTAAAATCCCCTACTATGATTGTATTGCTGTTTATCTCTCCTTTAATGTTCACCAAGATTTTCTTTATATATTTAGATCCTCCTATGCTAGGTGCATATATTTTTACAAGGGTTGTACCCTCTTCTTGGGTTGATGCTTTTAATATTATGTAATCTCCCCCTTTGTCTCTTGTTAAGGCCTTTGTTTTGAAGTCTATTTTATCAGATATAAATATTGCTACCCCAGCTTTTTTTCCCTTTTCATTAACATGGAATATTTTTATCTATCTCCTCACTCTCAAATTGTGTACATCTTTTTTTCTGAGGTGTGTCTCTTATAGACAGAACATATATGGGTCATGTTTTCTTTTCCATTCAGCCACCCCATATCTTTTCAATAAAGCATTTTATACACTTATATTTAAAGTTACTATGGATAGGAACTTAATTATTGCTTTTATTCTCTATAGCTATCTTCCTTACTCTATATACTTCTTTTTTTTTCTTCTAAAGCAGGCCTTTTAACATGTCTTGTAATACTGGTTTGGTAGTAATAAACTCCTTTAGTTGTGTGTGTGTGTGTGTGTGTGTGTGTGTGTGTGTGTGTGTGTCTGGAAAGCTTTCTATTTCACCTGCAATTCTAAATAGTAACCTTGCTGGATAGAGTAGTCTTGGTTGTAGATCCTTGCTTTTCATCACTTTGAATATTTCATTCCCATCCCTTCTGGCCTGAAGTGTTTCTGTTGAGCAATCAGCTAACAGCTTTATGGTAACTGCCCTGTAGTCAACTAAGTGTCTTCCTCTTGCTGCTTTAAGATTCTGTCTTTGTCTTTAACTTTGCTATTTTAATTATTAGGAGTCTTGATGTGGGCCTCTTGGATTCCTCTTGATTGGAACTCTATGACCTTCCTGAACTTGCATGACTTTTCCTTCACCAGGCTAGGAACGTTTTCAGCCATTATTACTTCAAACAAGTTCTCAATCCCTTGCTCACTCTTTCTTTCTTCTGGTATCCCTATGATGCACATGTGGTGAGGCTTGATATTGTCCCAGAGGCCCCTTAGACTTTCCCTACTTTAAGGAAAATTCTCCCTTCGTTTTGTTGCTCCACTTGGGTGCTTACTGTTATTTTGTCCTCTAAATTGCTGATTTGATTCTCTGCTTTATCTACCCTGCTGTTGATTCTTTCTAGTGTATTCTTCATTTCAGATATTGTATTCTTAATTTCTGACTGGTTCTTTTTATGGTTTCTATGTCCTTTTTAATGCTTACTATTTTTCTAAATTGTTCAGTTACAGTTGTCTCCATTTTTCCATTACTCTCCCCTGTCCTACCTCTTTGTTTACAATCTCACTGAGATCATCCATTTTTCCTCTAGTGTCCTTGAACACCCTATAGCCATTGTTTTAAATTCTATATCTGGTATTTTGGTTGCTTCTATTTCATTTAATTCCTTTTCTTAAGTTTTATCTTGTTCTTTCATTTGGGTATATTTCTTTCTCACCCCATTTTGTCTCCCTTTCTGTGTTTGCCTCTCTGTATTACATAGATCTGCTATGATTCCCAAGGTTGTTATGAGGGCTTTCTGGTGTAGGTGCCTTGTGGGTCTCAGTGGCCTAGTCTAGATCGCCTGAGTTAGGTGCTCCATAAATGTTTCTTTCATGGGTTATATGCTCCTTCCTGTTGTAGTTGAGG
The DNA here is from genome assembly GCA_004026545.1 of Mormoops blainvillei. Lineage (NCBI taxonomy): Eukaryota > Metazoa > Chordata > Mammalia > Chiroptera > Mormoopidae > Mormoops > Mormoops blainvillei. Next base: position 5,095 of record PVJD01006548.1, read on the forward strand.
CTTAAATGCTGTTTTTCCATTCGTGGGTAGAGTTAAGCCTCAGGCTGGCAGAATATAAGGATAGAGATATTATTCACCATGTGTGAATTGCTGTTCAGGGGCTGCCCCCCAGGACAGAGTTGTTCCCAGCAGGGTCTCTTGCCTGCCAAGGTCTACATTTTACTATGCCATTTGTGTGGGTAACTGGATCACACTCTGATGTGGTTTAAAGCCCTCCACTGGTTCTGTTGGTTCTGGGTCCATGTAGCTGGGGTTCTGGTACAGGTCATTGTCAGAGATTGTGTGTAACCAGCCTTGGGCTACCTGTCTGGAGCTACCATGCTATTCACTGGTTGTGGCAGTGTCTACTGTGCCTGGGTGTGCATGGGAGGGGCCAAGCTGTCTACAAGGATTGGCTTCCTACACCTCTGGGCCGGGGGAAGATCAATAAAAGGTCCAAGGCTCCATGAAGTTGGCGTCCATCTATAGCTGTGTTGCCACCCCCTGAGGTTATCTTGACTTCCTCCAGTGTCTTATGAAGAAAGACTATAGAAAGGGCTCAAGCTGGCCATGCGCCACCGACCCTTCTATTCAACTCGAGCTCCATAGGGAAGGGTGACTGGGTCAGGACGATGGGGGCATTGTGTCCTCTAGTTGGGGGCAGCAGTCAGGCACTCAGTGGGGAGAATGTGGCTTCTACCCCGGAGCCCCACCCTGCCAGAGTCTCCGTCTCTAGTTCCCTCGGGAGGAGTGTGCCGTAGGTTCAGGTTGGATGCTGGCATCTGTCCCCGCTACAGGACAAAACTCAACAGAGTAGGGCTACTGAGTCTTGGGAAACAGATAAAAAAAAGCCTTGGGATTCACATATAAAATTTCCGTTCCTTGGATTTGAAAGAGATATTCTGTAAAATATATTTAATTACATTTGAAAATAAAGTCTAATCATATCTCATCATTAGACATGGTATAAACAGACTACCACTTTTGGAATCATGAAAGAATTGCAATTATTATAGGTTTTATAAAATTATACATGAAAAGTATACTCTGTATCTTTACAGGTACGTGCATCAATAGTAATATAAATTAGATTTTCATTTAAAAATCATAAGAGTAAAAAATTTGGGCAGGTTTGAAGGTTTCATAAGATTTTCAAATGAATACTTAAAACAATACTTGTTCTTATGCAGAGATGACACACATTGAGTGGATTTCAGAGGCCATTTGTATTGAGAGAAAATGTTATTTATAGCAAGATTTTTAATTATACTCTAGAAAAATCTTGCTTTAGTTATAAAAACATCTTAGTTGTTGAGAGAATGGAAGATCATTTCAAAGAATGCAATTCATATAATTAGATAAATTATTAAAGGTTGGTTCCTAATTAGGCTTAATAACATCAATAATTAACAATTCCCCAAACTCATTGCAAAAGTGCTTTATTCTTTTCAAAGCGCTTTCTTTTAATTGGCTTATTAGATGCTCATATTAACTCTCTAAGATAACTTGTCAAATGTTACTCTCATTTATTGGGTGAGAAAACTGAATCTTGGAGAGGTCTGCAGTTTGTTTGTCAAATAAATACTATCATCACAGGATTATAATGAAATTATGGTTATATCATTGTTTTAGTACCTACATCATTGTCTTTGATATATCCTGGCATTTCACTGTATTCACCCTGCTTTTTTCTGGGTTCATACAACCTATAGTAATTTATGAAACCATGTTTACACATGTACCACATTCAGGTGTAAACAACAGAAGCAGGGAAATAAGAAAACAAACCAATAAAAACTATAATGATTATGTGTTGAGAAAGTTGCCATAAGAAGAAAACCTGTCACTTGTTTATGGACAAATAAAAAGATTGTGCTCTGAATTGAAACAATAAGCATTTTTCTGGACAACAGTTTTTAAAGTCACAAAGAAAGCGAGAAACAAAAAAGGCAGGAAGAAGGAAAGAAAAAAAGAAAAGGAAAGGAATAGGAAAGCAAAAAGAAAAGCAGACACTTTCAGAAAGAGAAAAATAAAAATGATGTCATGGTTCAGTGAAAAAAATTAGATACGGAACATATAAAACAGAGATCACACAGCCAGTTAACTAGCCACTACCAACACTAAACGAAAATCAAAATAGGTAGAAAAATGTCCTTTTGATAGGACAACTCTCTTCTATAACATTAAGGTAGGTGAGGAATTTGGAGTTTATTTACTTCTTTACCCACTGCTGAATCTTTAGCAAAAACTTTGAAATTATGACACTCATTATTACCTAATTATTCTCATACTATGTATCTTACAATTCTAGACATTTTATTAGATCTATAGCCATATGAATAGCAATTACTCAGTATTAACCTTGTGTTTTGCTGTATTACTGATATTTTTACATATTTTTCCTGTTATAAGAGTGAACATTACTCAGTTGACTAGAAAAAAACTTCAAATGTATTTTCATATTTTTAATATTTCAAATACACATTAATTTTTAAAGATAGTTTGTAGCTAATGTATGCTTAAGCTCTCCAGTTATTTGAGTATTTTTTAAATTTTCTATAAGTTTTTCAATAGATGCCTAGCTTTATTTTTCATTTTTGGTTATTGTTTTCATAGCTTTTATTGTTATCTTTATATCTTTGTTTATTCACTCTATGATGGTATGACCTTATTTCAGAGAAGCCATATATTTTTATGTCCTAATTAGAATGTCAAGTTATTTTATAACTTCTTTTAACATAACTTTTGAACAGTTATTTGCCAGACCCATATAAGGTGTTAGTGATAGAAAGGTGAAGAGCCTTAAATATTGCTCTCACAGAATAAGTGGTAAGCAAATACAGGACTGAGTGAGATTGCTTTCACTCAGTCCAGTCCAGCTGATGGATTTTTTTTTACAGTGTCCTTTTATAGGGACTTGTGAAGGTCAATGTTTTGTCAACTTGACTGAGCCACCAACTGCCCAAATGTTTAGTCAAATGTTGTCATAGCTGTGTCTGTGAGCATGTTCTCAGATGAGATTAACATTTAAATTGGTAGACCAAATAAAGCAGCTTGCCCTCCACAATTTGAATGGTCTTCATTAATCAGTTGAAGGTCTGTAGAACATAAGGCTGATCCTTATCCCAGCTAGAGAAATTTTCCTACTTTTTCTGCTTCTTGAGCTGAAACATTGGCTTTTTTTCTTCCTTAGGATTCAGACTGAAATGCCTGTTCTTCCTGGTATCAACTTACCGGCCTTCAGTTAACACAAATATATCTTTCAGGGAAAAGCTTGTGAAATCTTCAGGGGATCCACAGCAGCTGTGTTGGCCACTAGGCTCTTTAGTGGCAAAATTTGATGGGCTGACTGTAGAGCAAGTATTTCTGTATCACAAGTGCTCCCACAGTGTGGCTGCAGTTGGTAGTTCCTGCTTTTTTATTTCCGTGATCCTAGTCATCTCTGTAGGTCTTAGCTTTGCCTGCTTATGTGGGTTAAAATCCAAGTAGGTCCCCAAAAGGCTGGGGAAGCTGATTTTTCACTCCGCTCTTTCTAGCTGGCAGGGAGGTGAGAACGATCTCTATAGCTGGGAAGTTTTTTCTTGGCACTGTTCAATGCCAGTTTGAGGTATGGGATGATAACAGGCAAAATGAAGCTGTTTTTCTCTTCTATATTTGGTCATGTTTTTTTTTGTTCCACTATGTTGCTAAAGTTTCTTAAGTGGAATCCGAAGCTACCCCGGACCCTTTTGGTTCATGGACAGCTGTCTAATGGTTGATGTTTGCGTGGGGATGGAGACAAGGGTCTCCTATGTTGCCATTTTGTTTACATAATTCCATGCATCATATATGTGTATATGTATACATATGTGCACACACACACCCATACCTTGATTGTTACGTGAAGAACACCGACTATTACAAGCATCGTGTTTTTATTTTGTTTTTCTTTTCCTTTTACACATTAGAGAAAAGGAGAAAGGTATCCAGTCATTGAGATTGCACTTAGACTGTCGCTTGTCATTGGTAGCACTCATTATCCACTTCTGTGTGTGAGATCAGACACAATTCCTGACCATGTAAACCTGAAGTTTATATGGTACATATGACAATTATGTTTTAGAAAAAGATAAGTTGACATTCAGAATGTAACTTGACAGCTCATACAGGTCTACCCAGCAAGAGAAAGTGGGCTGATCGTGAGGGGTGCAAATGTTGTTCCTGTGACAGTTATATTTCCTATAGTGAACTAATCATTTGTCATTTTGAATGTATGTGTGTTAAGAGCTTGCTTAATGCCTACCTCTGAGATATTAATGTCCTCTTGCTGTACTGATAAAATCAATGTGCTGAGCCAGCAAACCAAAGGATCATATCAGAAGCTTAATGAATTCATCAAGGTAATGAAATTTAACCCCAAGAGGCCTCTCGGCAGTATTCTTCTGTGTGTTCACCGGGCAGCTGACGCAGAGAAACTGACATTTCTCTACCTCTGATCATGGCAAGTAGGTATTTATTTTTCTTTTGAAATTTCTGCGAAGAGTGTATTATCCAAAGGAAAAGAGACAATTAAAGAAAATAGATAGTTCCATGTATGTATTATTTAATTTTTAATTTAATGAAAAGCAATTAAATTTAAATAATCGGTGAAGACTGATCTTAGAAATGATGCAGGATACAATAGAGTAATTAGCACAAAAATATAAGATTGTCAAGGGCAGTAATGATAAATACTACAACTTTGCATCCCTAGAGCCAAGCACACCACCTGCCATATGGTATGTGTTTAATGAAAATTGTTAAAGGTATGGCTATTTTAATGATAGTGAACTTTTAAACTATAACAACTGATAAACTGCTGAACTGATAAACTACTTTTTATTTATGACCTATCTTGGACATTGTCTCTCAGTATTATGCTTACCTTTGCCCCTAGTATTCAAATAGCTGTCTACTAGCTAGGTGCCTAGTCAATAAGAAAAAAGATTCCATTTCATAATTTATTTTCTAAGTAGTGGTTCCAAGTGATAATGTCCTAACAAATGGCTTAAAATAGAAGTGTTCTGTACAAGATTCAGGGAATTGTTTATTACTACTTTTTCTCTTTGATCCTTCTTTCCTTACATGCTTAAAATACAGGTATGATGGTGGGAGCTCTAACCCCCATTTTGACCCATGAAGATAAGTACTACATATTGGGATTACTGAGAAATGAGCTGTAAGGAGACAGAGTTTCTGAATACTTAATTCTACAGGGTTGCTAAATAAAAGCCAAGTTGCTAATAATAGAGACTAAAAAGATAATAGAAAAGTCAGTGAAACTGAGAGTTGGTTCTTTGAAAAGATAAACAAAATTGATAAACCTTTAGCTAGACTTACCAAGAAAAAGAGGGCTCAAATATGTAAAACCAAAAATGAAAGATGATAACAATGAAAACCACAGGAATGCAAAGGATCATAAGAGAATACTATGAACAATTATACACCAACAGATTGGACTATCTAGGAGTAATGGATAAATTTCAAGAAACATATAATCTTGCAAGACTAAGTCATGAAGAAGTTTAAAAAATCAAAATTTATCAATTACTAGTAAGGAGATGAACTGGTAGTCAAAAGTCCAGGGCCAGGTGACGTTACTGGTGAACTCTACCTAACAGTCAAAGAATTAATGGCCATCCTTCTAAAACCCTTGAAAGAGAGAGAGAGAGAGAAAGAGAGAGTGAGAGAGAGAGAGAAAAACATTCCCAACTCATTTTACAAGATCAGTGTTACCCAGGTATTAAAACCAAAAATGACACCACAAGAAAATAAAATCACAGGCCAATATACCTGAGGAACATAGAAGCAAAATGCTCCACAAAATATTAGCAAATCAAATTCAACAAGTATAATGGAAACAAGTATAACAGAAACATAAACAAAAGTTTATGTCTGCATAAACAGGTTTTTAATGGAGATGAAAGTGCCCTATTCTGGGGGGAAAAAACCCACAAAAGATATTTATTAGTAAGAAAGAGAAGCAAGCATAAGGTTTAAGGCAAATACAGTTGTGTTTATTATGGGAACTGCTCTTATCTATAAAGGTGCTAGTCCCTGACAATGAAGGAAAAAATAAACACCAGCTGTCAGTCTTTTGGCTATACAACAAGAAGGCCAGGATAACAAGAACCATTTTTCTGGATTGGTTCCATCCATGTTTTGTCCCTGAAGTCAGAAAATACCATAGATAATGACCCCGGCCACCCAGAACTCATGAGTTCCATACCAAAGGCATCAAAGTTGTCTTTTTGCCCCCACACACAGCACTTCTAATTCAGCCTTTACATCAGAGGAGTAGAGGGTCTTTAAAATTCATCAAACATGGTATTGTATGGAAAGGATTTTTTTTAAGTTCAACCTTCATTGCATCTTTTTCCATTACCATTTAGCCCTCTTATATCCCCCTACTCCCCAACAATCACCACAGTTTTCCATGACCATGAGCCCTTTATCCTTTTTGCCCAATCCCTCTACTCCCTCACCTCGCCCATTCCCTGCTCCACACTGTCATCCATTCTGCAACTATGAGTCTGTCTCTATTCTGCTTGTTAGTTCACTTTGTTCATTAGATTCCACATATGAGTGAAATCATATGGTATTTGTCTTCCTCTAATTGGCTTATTTCACTCAGCATAATGTTCTCTAGGTCCATCCATACTGTTGAAAAGAGTAAAATTTTCTTTTTTACAGCCAAGTAGTATTCCATTGTATAAACATCCCATACTTGTTTTATCCACTCATCTACCGATGGACATTTGGGCTGCTTCCATATCTTGGCGATTGTAAATAATGCTGCAGTGAACACAGGGGTACTTAAGTGCTTTCAAAATAGTGTTTTGGGTTCCTTCAGATATATTCCCAGAAGTGGGATGGCTGGGTCAAAAGGCAGATCCATTTTTAATTTTTTGAGGTATCTCTGTATTTGCTTTCCACTGTGTCCGCACCAGTCTGCATTCTCACCATGTGTAAAATGGTTCCCCTTTCTCCACATCCTCACCAGCATTTGTTGTTTGTTGATTTATTAATGATAGCTATTCTGACAAGTGTGAGAGTGTATCTCACTGTGATTTTAATTTGCATTTCTCTGATGATTAGTGATGTTGAGCATCTTTTCACATGTCTATTGGCCATTTGTAGGTTCAGTTTGGAGAAATGTCTTTTGTGTCCTTTGCCCACTTTTTAATCAGGTTGTTTGCTTTTTAGGTGTTGAGTTTTGTAAGTACTTTATACATTTTGGATATTAACCCCATATCAGATGTATTGACAACTGTGCTTTCTCATTATGTGGGTTGTCTTTTTATTTTGTTGATGTTTTCCTTTGCTATGAAAAAAACTCTTAATTTGATGTAGTCTCCTTTGTTTATTTTTTCTTTTGTCTCCCTTGCCCAGGGAGATATATCCAATACAAAAATTGTATGAGCAATATCCCAGATTTTGCTGCCTGTGATTTCTTCTAGGATTTTTATGGTTTGGGGTCTAACATTTAAGTCTTTGATCCATGTTTAATTTATTCTTGTGTGGGATGTAAGGTGGTGGTCTAGTTTCATTTTTCTGCACACATCTGAACAATTTTCCCAACACCATTTATTGAATAAACTGTCATTAGCCCAGTGTATGTGCTTGCTTCCTCTGGTGAATATTAATTGACTATAAAAGTGTGGGCTTATTTCTGGGCTCTCTATTTTGTTTCACTGATCTGTTTATCAGGCTGTTTTGATTACGATGACCTTGTAGTGTAGTTTGATATTAGGTAGCGGGATTCTTCCAACTTTGTTCTTTCTCAGAACTGCTATTGCTATGCAGGGCCTTTAGTGGTTCCATATAAATTTTTGAAATGTTTGTTCTAGTTCTGTGAAATACATCATTGTATTCATGATAGGAATTGCAGTGAATCTCTAGATTGCTTTGAGTAGTATGGATATTTTAATGATGGTAATTCTTCCTATCCACGAACATGTTATATGCTTCCATTTATTTGTATCTTCTTCAGTTTCTTTCTTCAGTGATTTAATTTTCCATGTTCAGGCCTTTTATATCCTTGGTTAGATTTATTGCTAGGTATTTTATTCTTTTTGAAGCAATAGTGAGTGGGACTGTTTTCTTAGTTTCCCTGTTACTTCGTTATCAGCATATAAAAATGCAACTGATTTCTGGATATTAATTTTGTATCCTACTACTTTACTGAACTTATTTATCAGCTCTAGTAGTTTCTTGGTGAAATCGTTGGAATTCTCTATCTACAGCATCTTGTCATCTGCAAATAAAGACAGTTTTACTTCTTCCTTTCCAATTTAGACAGCTTTTATTTCTTCTTGTCTGATTGCTGTGGCTAGCACTTCCAGTACTATATTGAATAGCAGAAGTGAACGCAGACATCCCTGACTTGTTCCACATCTTAAGAGGAACACTTAATTTTTTTACCATTGACTGTGATGCTGGCAGTGGGTTTGTCATATATGGCCTTTATTATGTTTAAATATGATCCCTGTATTCCCACTTTGCTGAGAGTTTTTTTTTTATCATAAGTGGGTGCTGGATTTTACCAAAAGGTTTTTCTGCATCTATTGATGTGATCATGTGGTTTTTATCCTTATTTTTCTTATGAGGTGAGTTACATTCATTGACTTACAAATGTTGTACCAACCTTGCATTCCTGGAATAAATCCAGCCTGATCATGGTATATGATCTTTTTGATGCATTACTGTATTTTGTTTGCAAAAATTTTATTGAGGATTTTAGCATCTATGTTCATCAGGGATATTGGCCTATAATTTTCTTCCTTTGTAGTGTCTTTATCTGGTTTTGGAAATAGGATAATTCTGGTCTCTTAAGATGAGTTTGGGAGCTTTCCCTCCTCTTGAATTTTATCATATAGTTTGAGAAGCAGAGGTGTTAGTTCTTCTTGGACTGTTTGGTAAAATTCACCTGTAAAGCCATGTGGTCCAGGGCATTTGTTTGTTGGGAGTTTTTTTATTACTGCTTCAATTACATTAGGTATAATCTGTCTATTCATATTCCCTGATTTTTCTTGATTTAGTTTTGGATGATTATATTCTAGTAATTTATCTGTTTCTCCCAGGTTGTCCAGTTTGTTGGCATATAATTGTTCATAATATTTTCTTAAAATCCTTTGTATTTCTTTGGTGTCCATTATTTCCCTCTTTCATTTCTGATTTTATTTATTTGGGTCCTTTCTCTTTTTTTCTTGATGAGTGTAAAGATATCAATTAAATGCATTTGCTCTAGTGTGTCATTTATGTGTGTCATCTCCTTGTTGATTTTCTTCCTGGAAGACCTATCCACTGAAGTAAAAGGGGTGTTAAAATCCCCAACTATAACTCTGTTTCTGTCACTCTCTCCTTTATGTCCATCAAGATTTGCTTTACATATTTAGGTGCTCCTATGTTGGGTGTGTAAATATGTACTAGGGTTATAACCTCTTGTTGGATCGTTCCCTTTATCATTATGTAGCATCCTCCTTTGTCTTACTATAACCTTGGTTTTAAAACCTATTTAGTCAGATATAAGTATTGCTACCCCAGCTTTATTTTTTTTCTTTTCCATTTGCATGCAATATCATTTTCTGACCCTTTGCTTTTTGCCTTTGTATATCTTTTGATCTGAGATGGGTCTCTTGGAAGCAGTGTTTATGTTTATATAAACAAGATATATCTTGTTTTCCTATCCATCCAACTACCCTATGTCTTTTGGTTGGAACATTTAAGCCATTTACATTTTAAGGTAATTATTGATGGATAGGTATGTATGTGCCATTTTATTGTTAGACTCTTTTCCTGTTTTCTTTCTTTTATTTTTTCTTTCTCTCTTTCTTCTTCTTCTTAAAGCAAGCCCTTTAACATTTGTTGCAGTACTGGTTTGGCGTTAACAAACTCCATTAGCATTTTTTTTTTCTTGTCTGGGAAGCTCCTTATTCCTCCTTTGATTTTATTTCTTTTAAAATATTTTATTTATTTATTTTTAGATAGGGGGGAAGGGAGAAAGAGAGGGACAGAAACATCATTGTGTGGTTGCCTCTTGCACTTCCCACACTGGGGACCTGGCCTGCAATACAGACATGTGCTCTGACTGGGAATAGAACCAAAAACCCTTTGGTTCATGGGCTGGTATTCTATCCATTGAGCCACACCAGCCAGGTCTCCTTCAATTTTAAATGATAGCCTTTCTAGGTAAAGTAGCTTTGGTTATAGGTCCTTGCTTTTCATCACTTTGAATATTTCATGCCACTTCCTTCTGGCCTGAAATGTTTCTGATGAGTAATCAGATGCCAGTCTAATTTATGCTCCCTTGTAGGTATCATATTTTGCCATATATAATGTGCACTTTTTCACCCAATTTTTTCAGGGAAAAATAAGAATGCACGTTGTACATGGGTAGTACAAATTCCATATCCATATAAATGTTTTTAATTCTTTTATTTATGCTTATGTTAAAAGTGTAACTCTAGAAAACAATAATGACAACTATATGCAAAATAATACTCTAGAATATGATAATCAGTTTTGTTTCTAAATATAAATAAATAACACACTAAATTATAAATTAAAACAAAAGATTTTTTTCCTGAAAGTTTGGGCCAAAAACATGTGTGTGCATTATACATAGCAAAATAGGGTAATTACCTACTTTTCTCTTGCAGCTTTTAGGATTCTCTCCTTTTCATTAACTCTGTCATCTTAATTGTGATGAGTCTCAGTGTAAGTCTCTTTGGGACTAACTTGTTTGGGACTCTCTGAGCTTCCTGGACTTCTGTGACTTTTTCTTTCACCAGATTGGAGAAGTTTCTGGTCACTATGTCTTCAAATATTTTCTCAATCCCTTGTTCACCCATTTCTCCTTCTGGTAGTCCTGTGATATAGATGTTGTTATATTTCATTTTGCCCACAATGTTTAAGCTCTCCTCATTTTTTAAAATTCTTTTTTCTTTTTGCTACTCTGCATGAGTGTTTTTTTCTACCTTGTCTTCCAAAATACTGATTCTGTCTTCTGCTTCATCTAACCTACTGTTTATTCCTTCCAGTGTATTATTTATTTCAGATATTGCAGTCTTTATTTCTGACTGGCCCTTTTTTATGGTTTCTATGTATTTTTTCATGCTGTTGAGTATCCTTATAATCATTACTCTAAACTCTGTATCTGATAAATTGGTTGACTGCATTTCATCTAGTTCTTCTGGAGAATTCTCCTGTTCTTTCATTTGGGGTCTATTTCTTTGTCTTCCCATGTCGGCAGCTGCTTTGTATTTTCATCCTTAGATGTTAAACTAATCAGTCATTAAGCTGATTAGTTGTTGATCCAATCAAACTATCATTAGCTGTCTAGCTTAAGCACCACAGTGTGGGGCAGAGTAATTCTTGTGGGTGGGTCTTTTGCTTCCCCTCAGGCTGATACCATGTGGAGAGGAGTGCCCTGCCTGAGACAGATGGCTTCTGCAGTACAGGGAATGACTCAGCACATGGATCTTGGTGGTTGTTCCTTCAGTTCTCTCCCCAGAGCTACCAGATTCTGACTGTTCTCAAGCCTTCTAGTCTACTCTGCTCTCCCTCTGCTAGAGCCCAGGGTAAGTGGCTGCAAATGAAATTTTGTGTTGGTCTTTTAAGTGCCTCTCTCCATCTCTAGCCTTTCTAGGTGCACATCTCTCCCTGGCACACAGAAACCCTGCTGCTTTTCACTGCTGGATGTTATCTGGGTTTCTTTCTGGCTTTTGTGCTGTGGGCTAGGAGCCCAGCTTGGGGTTTAGGCTCTACACTCCTCAGGACAACCCCCTCAGCTGCTGAAATACCCTTCTGGGCTGCCACCTGTGGAAGCCCAGCCAGCCCCCTCACACCCTCTCCGCACTGCCTAGCAGTCCTACCAGTCTTGTGGTGGTGAAGTGGTTTCTTCTGTCTGACCTTGGTTATAAGGCTTCTGTCCAGCTAGTGTTCAGTTGGTTATTCGGGATGATTTCTCTATAATTTATTTGTAATTCCACATTGGTCCTGGGAGGTGGTTAGTGCAGCTTCCACTTACTCTTCCGCTCTCTTGGATCTTATGTGGAAAGGATTTTCAGCACTATGGAAGGGTACCTCAATAGAGAGAACATCATGAACATCATCAGGGAGTGTTACACCACTGAAGATGCCATTGTTGTTACACAAACTTGTTCCTGATCCAAGCAAGAAAGCATTCAGTGTTTCTCCATTTTATATAATATTGGTTACAGATATTTTATAGATACTCTTTATTAAAGTAAGAAAATTCCCTTCTGATTTTCTGAGTTTTTTTATCATAGATAATTTGTCCTTGCTTATTAATAAAGGCAATACTCAAAAAATGTATTTAAATATATATGTAAACAATATTGTATATTATTTAATATATGTAACTATATGTATGTACAGATACACAAGTGTGTATATAAACATATGTATTCAAATTGCTGTATTGCTATGAATATCAGGCAGCCAGAATAAGCTGACTTATAACAACAGGTAAGTGATAAGTGAGCCAGGTGAGTTTATTTGAGGAAAAGCACAGTATTCTTTAAGCAGGAGATGGAATCTGAAAGTCAATTAGTTCAATGTGAACATAATCTTCTGCTATTAAAGGCAAAATAAAAATAGTTTAGATCCCCTTTTCAAGTTTAAAAAGGCATGCATTGAAATTAAACAGCATAACCATGGCAACTTTACATCATCAATCTGTCAGTAATATGAATAATTTTATTTTGTAAGCATTAACAGAAATATGGTGCTGGAGAAATACATGTGTCTTATTACTGATGCAGTATATTTAATCTGGGGTCAGAATTCTTAAGAGCCACAAACTAAGGTAGATGACAAATGATGACCATCAATATTGGTTGTTGGAACAGAGCTCCAGTTAGCTCCCTGCATAACATTACATGTTCTAAAATTACTTGAAGAATGTATCATTAAAACACAATTTCAGACCATTTTTTTAATTAAGTAGAACAGGGAAAGAGTTTTTTTGTTTTTTGTTTTTGTTTTAGCTTTGTTTTATTGTTTTGTTTTTCAGCTTATTTAAAGCCAGTTCATCAAATCCAGTTCCTTCTTTATGGATCTGATTTTTAAGAGTTGCGCTACCCTCATGAAAAAAATCGTTTTTAAAGACCTTCCTAAAAAGCTATTCTGAATTTTTTTGATAAACTATTATATTGTTAAATAATTTTCATGGCCAGGAAATTTACATTGCTATTTTTACATAAACTTTATATTCCACAGTTTTAGCTTGAATCTTTCTCTTCCATTTTCTAAGATAATAGAACTTATTTTGAGGGGGTTCCACATAAAGATTCTTGATATATATTTTTTTAATTGGTAACATAGTTTCTATCTTTCTTCCAATACATATTTACTGCCATTGTGTTTTGAGCCATGTAAGAGAAGACCCCCATTTCACCAGGAAGCAGTACCTAGGGAGAGAGTGGGTCATATCAGCAACAACTTCGTCCTTTGTCCTCCGGGATCTTTATAATTTTCACCATTGTGGTTGGGTCTTACTCTTAGGCCAGACACTTTTTTCTTAGTATATTTTATTGATTATGCTGTTACAGTTGTCTCAATTTTCCCCCTTTCCCCCGTTCTGCCTGGTACCCTGCTTCCCTCCAGCAATCCCCTCCACTTAGTTTCTATCCATGGATTGTGCGTTTAAGTTCTTTGGCTTCTCTGTTTCCTATACTATTCTTGACATCCCCGTGTCTATTTTGTTCCTACCAATTATGTTTCTTAATCCCTGCATACCATTTCCCTCATTCTCCCCATTCTCCCTCCCAGATGATAGCCCTCCAAATGATCTCCATACCCATGATTCTTTTCCTGTCCTGGTTGTTTGCTTAGTTTGTTTTTGTTCCTGTTTTTGTTTTTAGATTCAGTTGTTGACAGTTATGAGGTTGTTGTCATTTTAATGTTCATAGTTTTGATTTTCTTCTTTTTCTTAAATAAATCCCTTTAACATTTCATGTAATCATGGCTTGATGATGATGAACTCCTTTAGCTTCACCTTGAAGGAAATAGACATACAAGTCTAGGAAGCACAGAGAGTCCCAAACAACTTGGACCCAAAGAGGACCACACCAAGACAAATCATAATTACAATGCCAAAGGTTAAAGATAGAGAGAGAATATTAAAGTCAGGAAGAGAAAAGCAGAGAGTTACCTACAAAGGAGTTCCCATAAGACTGTCAGCTGATTTCCCAAAAGAAACTTTGCAGGCAAGCAGGGGCTAGCAAGCAGTATTCAAAGTGATGAAAAGCAATGACCTACAACCTAAATCACTCTATCCAGCAAAGCTATCATTTAGAATGGAAGTGCAGGAAAAGCGTTTCATAGGCCAGTCAGTTTTTATGTCCTTAAGAACATAAAAGGCCTTGAGGGCCTTCTAATGTCTCTGCCACTGCCTATTCCCTCCCACCTCCATTTCTAACATGTTAGGTTCTTGAACAATGCACTATGTGAAGAGAAATGACACACAAGTCATGACACTAGTCAAGGGGAAAACCTTAAGAAACCACACATACCCCTGCTAAAACATATGCGTGTCTATACACGCACATGGCCAGTTTAGAGAACCGGAATTATTTTTAAGCCTGTAGTAGGAGAACAACTTATTTTCCTCTCCTTCTCCTACTAGTTTTCCTATCTTCTTACACTTACCTTCCCTCTTTGCTTTATTCCCAGATTTAATATTTGATGATACTAATATTAACCTTCATTACAAATATTAATGAATATTAATATAAATATTAGTATTCAAGTATTAATGAATATTTCTTCATTAATATTTAATGAAGAAATTCTATTACTTCCTTTATGGTGTTTATCTGAAAGTATCTTGGTGCCTTTACCTTCAAGATTTCCAAGCCATTAACATTTCTGTAATTTGCTCTTTTTATTTGACTTTGCTATTTTATGTTGTTTTATATACGCCCAGAGACCATGGAAATGGGTACACTTTTATAAAACAATTAAATGAATAAATTATAAACAGATGTATCAGTTCCTGCATATGTGCCCAGAGACTGAGGAAATGACTACATTTTCAAGCCAGTATATAAATAAATAAGCATTTCAATATCTGGTACCTAGTGCCATTATGCAAATTACATTCTTCATTTCATATTTTTAAAATGTCACTCACCACATCTAACAAAGACAATAGGAGCATTACATAAAAAGGAGAGGAAAATATGACCAGTGCGTCTGTTACTCATTATCATCACTTTTGGGAAATGTATTCTTAGTGGCACCTTCTCTGACTGTGAAGAAGACATCAGAATTTTAATGTTTGATACTCATCATGGAGAACAGTGGGAAAGCCACCAGACAGAGCTGTGACCTTGGTGTGCACGTTCTCACTTCAGTGGTCATAGCAAAGATGTGAGATTCAGTAAACAAACAGCCTCCCCTATTGGACAAAGCATAGTGATATTCTCCTCTCACCTGAACATTAGCAACTGTGCGGGTAAAGATTATAATGCATAGTGCATCTTTATACTGCAGGGGTAAAGATTATAATGAGAGTAGCACAGCATAAATATAGCCTTATAAAAATGATAGCAAGGAGAATTGAAAACAACCAAGAAGTCTTCCCAATTTTGGTAATTGTTAATGGCAACTTTATGGGTTTTTCCCACAGCTGTCCCTGCTCCTGCAAAATAGTTACAGCCTTCTTTTTATTTTCATTCACTGTTGCTCACAAAAGTGAGTGCTGTAATTCTCATATCCCTTGTCCCTCCCATTTTTACTTAAGTTACAATGTTCATAGGTGACATCTTTCTGAGGTAGTACTGAATAACAAGGCAAAAAAAAAAAAAGGTAAATACGCATAACACAAACCTTAATCATGTAGTTAACAGCAACAAAAAAAAATGTTTAAAAGTATTTCTTTGTCTTTGTTATTTCACATAATCCTGATGCTTTGGGGGCAAGGGGATGGAAACACTCCTTGAGGTTTTTTGCTGCATCCATCTTATAAATGATTCTCTTTGATCAAAATCTAGTGCAAGCTCTCCTTTTTTAAGAGTCAAATAGGTAATGATTTTATATCACAGTATTTCGACTCTTGACAGCTCAGTGGGAGTGAGGAAAGGGGGAGGGGGATTATCTGAGAGAGAGGAAAAGATGGGGGAGAGAAATTCCAAGTCAGGTCAAAGAGGACAGGCAAAGCGTGGGAGCAGCTGTACCAACTGTTACTGATCTCTTCCAAAGACTGGTGTACTGGGGTGAATGACAACTTCTAATTAAAACGATGGCTGATTAGCATGTAAGAAGTGACATAATTTGTCAAGACCTGGAGTAGAAGATGAATCACTTTTATTTGTAGAAAATTCCAATTTAAAGATATGCATTTTTAGATGAACATCTGTGGTGTGTTTTTGATGGGAGACATGATAATTAAATCCTTTTTTACTTTGAGACTGAAATGTTCATATTGTATTTTTGTCATGTATCAATTTTTAAATTTCCATAAACAAAAATAGAGCAAGTCCTCAATATTCACATGCAAAATTGAGAAGTTTATACAATTTAGAATTTGCGTATTATAATTAGATACCTAGATCATGATTGCATATTCATACCTCACCATGAAATCCATTGGAGCTTTAATTTTCAAAGCTAAAGGATCTTCTCAGTGGACTTACATGTATTAAAGCTGATTCATAGGCCTTTTTCATGGTAAACGTAGATGCCTGCTCTCAGAACACTTGCTGCCAGGCGTTTTTTAGCTTTTTGAGAGATTAAAAATATATGGCTTTGGTTTTCTTCATATTAATGCATATCTTTCAAAGTTAAGAAAAGCATTTTCCAATTATACATATATAAAAAGGGACCTTACTGTTCCAGAGGAAAGACATACCTCTTTGAGTCCAAATATGTATGGTTTGGCAGAACCTTATGTTTGCTTAAGTTAAAGAATGTCATATATGAACAGGATATCTCAATAAAATAAACAATAATCCCAAATAAGCAGACATGTATATAATAGTATATATATTGTGTACTATACATATTTTATTAATGTATAGCATATTATATATCACATAATGTATATATTTTATACATGTACATATCATACATATATACACATATATACATGCATATATACCATATATAGCATATGCATGGATATATTATTTATATATAATATCATGGATATATTTGTTCATATTACATATTCTTTACTGGCATCTATGTATGTATATAATATGTATATATCATGCTTATAGTGTATATATTTATGACTTATATGACACTATGTATATATCCACACACTGTATGTATATAGGTATACATGATATAATATCGAGTATATATGATGTGTATTCACACACACAAATATCAAACTATGGCTGTGGGAACCAAGCAGTTGTCTCATTTGTTTTTCCCATGGGCTCCCTCTAAATTTGGTTCTACACATATTGGCCGTCTTGAACTTGCAACTGCTACTCTAGTGCACACGGCGATAGCAGGCATGACCAACAGTCTGTCGGTCTCATTTACCATCAATGATGAGTGTTGATGATGAGAAATAGAAACCACATGTGCTCCCTGGACCTATGTGAGCCTTCTGCCAAGAGCCAAGGCAACTGTAATATTTTGTTCTCATCAGATTTAATTTCTCTATAGTATTGTGTTTATTGGGTCAGTATACATAGGGAAAGAGAGGAAGAATGCTTGTCCTATACAGAACATCATTTTATAGTTTTATGTTTGTAATCACTGGTAATCAAAAGAGTTATCTCTGGGAGGAAGTACTGGCACACCCATTTTAGAGCAAATGGAGACAAAACCAGGCTACCCAAGTTTGGAAAACTGGTTAAGAGGTAGAACCTGAACACAAACTCTGCTGCTCTGACTCCAAAGTCTTCTTTGCACTGTAATGGGTTGTCTGCTTTCTCAATTTCTGAGTCAGGAGTTTGTGACATTGTCCATCCATCACATCCACTGCAGGGTCCAGAGGGAGACCGGCTGACAATTATTTGTGAATTCAAGTCCATTTTTAGTAAGGTTCCCCCATCCTCATCCCATAGTGTTACTCCCTTGTGCATTTGCTTAATATACACATGATGTTACTCATTCAGATAAAATTGGGATTTATTATGGACTATATTTAAAGAAGAATCATGATGCTTGATGAACATTTTTTGGTCATCTTCTCCCTGTGATGAATGGTTTTGTGTCTTGTGAGTAAAGGGAACAAGCTTTCATTTAATACACAGGAAGATAGCAAGTACCTTACATACGGGCAACGGGAGAGGAAATTTCTCAACTAACAGTGCTAATTATCGATGGTTATAAAGATTCCTTTCATAATTACCTTTGGATGGGGGTCCAAAGAGGCTCATGCTATGTTAATTTGAACTCAGACCTACAGTGAAGAAGTTCTGTCTCCTCTCATTGTCCTGTATCTCTCCCAGTATGTACAGAGCACATAGTCTCAGTCATAAACCTAACTGTTCACATTGATTCAGTCAAAGAATGACGGGGAGAGTATAAAAAAGCTCAGGGCCAGCGAAGCTGATGGTGAAAGCAAGGCTGGATATGAGACCTAAAAGTCAGTGAGCCCATCAGATTTCTTCCAAAATTGTAGAAGCCTTTGAGAGTTAAAAGAAGTTTGAACTGTCCATTCTATAGCCCTTAGAAATCTCTATTTCTTTTCAAATACATTTGCAAACCCCAAGTGTCCTATATTCTCTATGTTCTTGTATCTATGGAGCTCTTGATTTAACTTCCATCTCATGTCACTTTGCTATTTTCTTTGCATGGTTCTATGTTAACTTAAATGATAAATCTCATCTCTTTAAATTATGTCTCTACTAGTGTGACCATGTGTGGGAGGGTGAGAGGGATGATGGACAAACTGAGAAAGTTTTTCAAAAGTGGTTTAGTTGGTGCAATAAGAAAATACTAGAAATTTCACCCTGACCACTTTTTTTTTTTATGGTTGTTCAGTTACAGTTGTCCCCATTTTCCCTCCCATTGCTCCCCCCTGCCCTGTCCAACCCCTTCTCCCAAAGGCAATCCCCTCCCCATTGTTCATGTCCATGGGTCCTTTATACATATTCCCCTTCTTGCCCCAGTTATCCTCCTCCCCCCCGCCCTCCCTCTGGTCCCTGGTTCTTTATAATAGTTCTAGTTCTTTTTTGCTCATTTGTTTGTTTTGTTAATTAGGCTCCACTTATAGGTGAGATCATATGGTATCTGTCTTTCGCCCCCTGGCTTATTTCACTTAGCATAATGCTCTCCAGTTCCATCCATGCTGATGTGAAGGGTAGGCATTCCTTTTCTCTTTCTGCTGCATAGTGTTTCATTGTGTAAATGTACCAGTTTTCTGATCCACTCATTTACTGATGGGCACTTAGGCTGTCTCCAGCACTTGGCTATTATAAATAATGCTACTACAAACATTGGGGTGCATAGGTTCTTTTGAATTGGTGTTTCAGGATTCTTAGGGTATAATCCCAGCAGTGGAATCACTGGGTCAAAGGCAGTTCCATTATTAGTTTTTTGAGGAAATTCCATACTGTTTTTCCATAGTGGCTGCTAGCCATCAGAGAGATGCAAATTAAAACCACGATGAGATACCACATCAGACTGGTTGGAATGGCCATTATTAACAAATCCACAAAGTGCTTGGGAGGATGTGGAGAAAAGGGAATCCTAGGACTCTGTTGTAATCACTGGTGGGAATGCAGACTGGTGCAGCCACCAGGGAAAACACTGACCACTTTTTACGATAGATTTCAGTTCCCTGCCCAAGTAACAAGTTATCTAAATGACTTATATATGTTTATTTGTGGAAATTGTTCAATGGTTATCTTTAAAGTCCCAGGTCATCAGGGGATTTATGTTGAGAAAAGCAGCTAGGAAAAACTTTTTTGTCAAAATTTCTTAAAACAATAGAGACTACTGAGTTATAACAGTGAGTTAGAAATTGCTAATTTCAATTATTTATCATTTAAATTGGAAAGGCTTACTGCAACAGCTGCCATATCCAAGAAGGCAAGAATCATGCCCACATTGCTCAGTGTGTACAATCAGTGCTTAACAGGGTCTGAAACATAGTGAGAGGCCACATGTATGTATTGAATGAAAACAGAACTGTTTCCAGTTTAGCATTTTGCTTTTTTTTTCCATCTCACCTTTGCGCTTTTGCTTCTATTCTAACATTGGTATTTGCACTTCCTAAGAATTTTTTGTCTCTACGATTGATTATACATACATTTTAGCCTCACTATGCAAACATGAGACCATTAACCATGTTAGGACTGTCAGGACGGGGTTTATAAAGTTCACCCATTCAGGAAAAATACTGGAGCAACCAATTATGTCTACATTTACTTACAGAAATTATACTAGGTGTTTGATGGAAATTATCTAATTTAATCTTAAATGCAATATTATGATATATTCATGATCATTTCTACTTCAGAGAGAAACTTTTTAGGTAGTGTCACAAAATGATAGAGAAAATATAATTTAAAACAAGATCTTTTAGTTTTCAAATGCCTGAGTACATTTCTATAATATACTGCTTTATAAGTTAAACAAATAAAATTTTGATATATATAAAAACCTCTTTTTCTACATTCAGCCTTGCTCTAATAGTAGAAATGCATCCTCTGGCATGTCAGATTGGCAATGGGAAAGGATATAACTAGGTATAATTTTTTTTTCTTATCAACCAAATAATAACCAAGATTTGGTTCCATAACTCCCATCATATAAAATAATTAACATGAATCAAAAATTTACATGTAAGAGATGAAACTATAAAATTCTCAGAAGAAAACAGGGAAAAATCTTGATGTATTTGGCAATGGTTTCTTAGATGTGACACCAGAACTATAAGCAAAAAAGGGGGAAAACAAAACTCCAGCTAACTTGGACCTTAATAAAATTTCAAAACGTTTTGTGTTTTAAAGGGCTTTATCAAAAAATGAAAAGAAAATCCACAGAGTAGGAGAAAATATTTGCAAAGCATACATCTAAGAAGCACTTGTACCTAGAATATTTGAAGAGCTTTTATAAGCCAATAAAAAAAAGGCAAATAAGTCAACTAAAAATGGATTTAAACACTCTCACAAAGACATAAAAATGTCCAATAAGCACATGACAAGGTGCTCAACATTCATAGTCATTAAGGAAATCAAAACCTCAAGGAGATACCACCTCATACTCCCTAGGATGATTATAATCAAAACATCAGATAACCACACACATTCACGATGACAGAGGGACATTACAACCCTCATACGCTGCTGGTGAAAATGCGAAATGGTGCGATCACCTTGGGAAAAGTCTGAGAATTCCTCAAAAATTAAGCATAGTATTATCATCTGACCTAACAATTCCACTTCTAAGTATATACCCAAGAGGAACGAAAACATGTCTACACAAAAGCTTATACACAAATATTCATAGTAGCTTTAGTCATAATGGAAAAAAGATAGAAAAAACACAAATGCCCCTCAGCTAATGACTGTATTAAAAATGGGATACAGCTATATAATGGAATATTTTCCAGCCATATATAGGAATAAAGTACTGATAAATGGCACAACATGGATGAACCTGGAAAACATCATTCTAAGTCAAAGAAGGCAGTCCTCCCAAAAAACCCAACAACCCTACATATTATATAATTCCATTTATATGAAGTGTCCATAGGCAGAATACAGGAAAAGAAAGTATATTAGTGATTGTCTAGGGCTGGGGGAAATGGGGCAATCGTTGGTGACAGCTAAAGGATACAGGACTTCCATTTGGGGATGATGACAATGTTCTAAAATTGATTGTTGTGATGCTTGTACTGTACGTGCTCTTTGAAGTGTATTTTTCTGTAATGAGTCATTTCATTTATAAAAATAAAATACAGGCTTTGAAATAATGCCAACTTAGCCCTGGCTGGCATGGCTCAGTGAATTGAACATCGGCCTATGAACCAAAAGTTCACCAGTTCAGTTCCTGGTCAGGGTACATGCCTGGGCTGCAGGCCAGGTCCCTAGTTGGGAGCATGCAAGAGGAAACTGATTCATGTTTCTCTCCCTCCCTCCCCCCTTCCCCTCTCTGTAGAAATAAATTAATAAAATATTTTAAAAAGAAATAATGCTAATTTATATTTGAAGTCCATAAATGGATTCATTATGGTACAACATAGCATTATATAGCATAAAGGGAATGGACTTAAAGTCAAATCAAGTCTAACCCTAATAAATGTTTTTACTACATTTATCTGTGTGGACTTCTTTTTTCCCTATTTGCACCAAAATTCTTTATAATCCAGCAAGCTGTTTTGATCGGAATACAAGCTTGGAGTTCAGTAAAAAATAGCCAATCATGGAGTAAAGAATGGATTGGATGATGTTCCTAGGCATAGACTGAGAGACTTTAACCAAGGCTCCTTGGTTAATTTCCAGGGTAGATTATAGGCAGAGAGAAAATGAAAAGGAGACTCAGTTATCAGAATGTAAGACTATAGAATGATAACCACATAAAGAAATAGTTCATACATAACAAAAAGAGCAAGAGACCTGGAGTCGGACAGCTTCAGTTGAATCTAGATCTATCAACTAGTAATAGTATAAAATTAGGTATGTTAACTAACATTCTCTTCCTAAGTTTTCTCACAGGTAAGTGAAAGGAATAATAACCTATTACTCAAAAAGTTTAATGAGAATAAACAAAGTAATACACGGTAAAGTGCTTAGCAAGCTGTGCAGTCCAGAGAAAGGAATTCCTCAGTCTCTCTCCTTCCCTCTTATTTGCATGTTTATACACATGCACACAACTTGAATCAGACATTTAATTTTTTTAAACCTCAGATTTTTTAATTCTCAAAATTGGATTATGTTGAGAATCAAAATAAAATATTGTTGAATTAGAGCCACAAGGCACAAAATGCAATTATCAATAGACTGAGTAGCAATTTTAGTAATAGAAAATTATAATAAGAAAATATAGGAATAAGCTACAAGTCATTCAGAAAGATATGACAATTTTGTTCAAGTTTTTAGACCATTTGGACAAGATGTAAATATTCAAGCAGGACTTCAAAGAATTGCAAACGGAGCATAGGATTCCACACTGATGAAATGGTAAATGCAAAGGTGGGAGGTAGGAAAATGAATGCGTGTGTCTGGGAGAAGGAATAGATGAGTGAGACTACAAACTATGGATGCAGGGTAATATAATTGAAGGTGCATCAGAAGAGATAGTTTGGAAACTGATCATGAAGTATCTCAAATAGCAGGATAGATAGATAGCAAATTAGGCTCCACTAGCTCTTTTAAAAGATAACATTTTATTGACACAATTTACCAGCAACAAGCCAGCCTAAGAAAAGACTTCCACTCTTACCACCTACCTCACAGTTTTGATACAAACATTGCATGGCATTACCTGGAAAAAACCCAGTGTGTCCTCGAAATTTAAGAAATAATAGATAGAATTATAAAGCATGCAGGAGGTCATATTACAATGCAGAAGATGACTTTTTTATCCTGTAGAATATAAATGTGGAAATTACTATCTAAAAGATTATGTAGAAAATGCATTATCTTGCTTTTAATATCAGATCTTTAAATTTTATATATTTACAGCAATAATTAAAAACTCTGTTATCCCAATGAGAATTAAAAAATGTATATGAAAGCCTTGCTGGTCGTAGAGTCTGATTTCAAAAGCAATGGTTAATTATTAATAAATATGGGTTGTGGTGAGGGATTTTTTAGTAATAAATTCATAACTAGTTAATAAAGCACTATAAACTCAGGTGGTAAAGACTGATATAGCACATGGAAGAGTTTTAACACCAATAAAGTTATCAAGAGTTTTTGAACTGGATGAGTCTTTAGTTTGGCAGTTGCCAAGACATAAAGCCATGTTTTTCTTATTCGATATGCTGTAATTGAGCACCTACTATATATGTAAAAGCTCTTTGGTTCTTGCTGTGACCACACAGAAATGACAAAGTCAAAGATTCTGAGCCAGCTCCATTTGTCTTTTCAGTGAAATCTCACAGCCCTCCTGTTTGCCAAGAAATGGTGCCCAGAGCTATACAAACTCTACTGAGTAGTCTGGCAAGATGTCAAATAGCACTGAGCTTGTTTCCCCAGCCTAAGAGAGGCACTGAATTACCCACATTTCCTTGGGGATATGTTGCCCACAGCTCTCAGCTCTGGATATCAATCAAGAATCAATTGTGCCACATCCTCCCCATCTTCTTGCCCTCTTTCTATCAATTTACAGCCTTACTGCTCCCCAGGCTAATGCCTGAGCTGTCAGCCCTTACTCTAAGGCAGCCTCACAGAGAAGCAAAGTCATTCCAGAGCAGCGCTAGTCACACCCTTGCTGGAACCAGTCTCTACTTCCCCCGTGGTGACAGCTCCACAAACTACAGTTTTGAATTGGACCGAGAATAAATGCCACAGGCAAACAGAATTTCTACTGGGCGAAATGAAAATTTCCAACAGCCAATGAAATTATACTATGCAATTCTTTAAATCTGATTTGTTCTTCTTTGAATTGGCCAACTTAACCCAATAAAAACAATTACATTGGCCTATTAGTTCTGTCTCTACTAGTTCTCCTCTGAATCTGTTTCCATTCAGCAGCTTTTTTTTTTTTTTGAGAGCCTACTGAATTCTAGTAACAACTATAAATATAAAAGATAGTTCCTCCTCTGGGAGAACACTTAGTTTAATGGCTATGAGAATCAAGCAAAAACATAACTTCAGAGAAAGTGGCAACACCTGAGTTAAGGGACAAGGTATGACCTAGGATGTGAATCTTTACTGGGCAATGAAGTATCTGAGTGTTAAAAAAAAATCCCATGACTATAAGAACAAAACCATTGCATTCACTAGTATATCCAGCCAGAGTTACTATCAAAGGTAGGTAAAAGGATGCTTTGATAAGACCCTGGGAGTGTCAAAATAACACCTGCAAGGGGAATGTTTTTAGACAGAATTGATTCAGAACTGGGTTAATTATGGAATTTCTGTTTTACTTGATGGAGCTCAAATATGGAGCTGATGGGTATAAGTGATGGAGGAGAGGCTGTCTACCACCCCAGCTTTTTTACACATTTTCCCTCTACACTATACAGGTCCTCTCCTGTGAATAAAAATAAAACAAATATTACTTTAAGAGTTAGCTTCATACCATCCTTTCTCCTCAATCATATCCCTACTTAGGTATAAGATTTTAAAAATTGCTTCATAATTTACTGATAACATAGAAGGAAAAGGAACAGGATGCTATTACATCCCTACTGATTAGTATACAAACCTACCTGTATCTGAATCTCATTTTCTGGGTCCCTCCTAATCCAACAGGGTGTGTCTATGCCTGTGTGATGGGTCTCACCACCTCTCCTCTAAAGCCCCATCCTTCATTTATTTGTATTGTCTCTCTCATTGTCTACTCCCAACCTCTCTGCTTTTTTAGTTTGAATTTTTCATGTAGAAAAAATAAATAAACTTCCTACCAAGTCCCAATATGACTTGGCTCCTGTTCTTCCCTCCAAAATCAATACATCTTCATTCACTGACCATAGCCAGTTTCTGATTCTCAGACACACCAAGCTGTGACTCCTTTTTGGAACTTTATACTTGCTTCACCCTCAGCCCATTGGAATCATCCAGGAGTCATCCTTCACAATTATTTTACAGTTTGCTTTTTTTATATATATATACTTGGGCATAAACAGCTTTGGTTGGATGGTTTGTTACTCCATTCTAATATTCTTTGTTTAATCTACATCTAACCTTATAACACTTGGGCCATATATTTTTCTTCTCATAACTGGATGTTTTGCTAACAACTTAATGAAAATTAGAAACATGTTCCATTGGTAAAGTTAGTGGTGTTCGAGATATGTGGAGGATTAGCTAAAATAGTTGAGATATTTATTCTGTAATGAAAAGGGTGTGTAAACCTAAAAAGGTCTCCACACTCCACCTTTTAGAGAGATACTCAGCACTTGATTCTAAAATGGCCACATTCAATCATGATTTCAGGAGATTTTGTATCTGACAGTGACTAGGAAATTAACTGAATCCTCACTGTAGTTTGAAAATTGTGTCTTAATTTTTTATTCATGATTTTACCAGAGAATCTAAAAAGATAGAAAACTAAGCAAGAGATCACACAGAATCACTGAAGTATTTTTCTTTTTTGGTCCACTTCGCTGGTATATTTTTCCTGATAAACAATTGTATTGAGAACCTCCACACACCTATTAAATACATTTTGGTGAACTTAATATTCCATTGCCTTCACTGACAAAGTGTACTATTCTTAGAAATTCTTCTCCAGGCAAGCAACTATTTTTTGTTGTTGTTGTTACAGAAACTTATCAAACCACCCATTGACCATTCAGTAAAAGGCCTCAATAGAGAGTCAAGATTCATTTAATCCCTCATCTAAAAATCCTTGCTTTGCTATTTTCCTCAGTACTAAACGAATATACCATATTAAAACCAAATCCTCATCAAGTCCTCACATTGAAAGACCCACCTTAAGCCAAGTTTTAAATTCTCAGTAAAATCCAACTTTGCTCTTCCGCATCTGAGATACCACCAGAACTACGGTGAAGTAGCATTCTCCCTTCTACTTTACCAAGGTAAGGAATAAATTAAGCTATCTCCTATCAGCACATTGTGTTGGAGATATTCAAGTATAAATGCAGTGTACCATAGTATAAGATTAGCTTTTGATTGCTTTTGATTGAGTAGAAAATTGGAGAGGGAATAACTAGTCTTTACATATACCAAAAGTAACTAAATAACTTTAACTCCATAACTTTCTTAAAGCCACACTCACTTATTTTAGTTATAGGACATAAAAAACAAATGAAGTGTCTATATTACCTACATTCATTTGTAGAAGTAATCTCATGTACATATTATATGGGCAAAGTAAATCAGTAAACCAAACCAATATCTCAGTAATTCAAGGTCACCTTATTAACTAATTCTTATTCCAATTTATGTGTATAGTTTATATTAAAGGGATTTTACATGCCTGAATTATAGCAAAAGTAGTTAATTCTGAACTTTGCTTGGTTACTACATAGGACTTACATTCAGAAAAGGTAGGGAAATGCCTATTCTTTCATACATTAAAAAATGTTGGATTTCAAGCTTTTATCATGCCAAGATAAAAGATTACATGGGCTTGCCCTGACCAGGTAGCTCAGTTGATTACAGTGTTATCTCCATATGCCTAGGTTGTAGGTTCAAGCCCCCTTAAGGTCACATACAAGAATCAACAAATACACACATAAATAAGTGGAACGACAAATTGATGTCTCTCTCTCTCTAAAATCAGTTAAAAAATCAATAAAAATAAATTTTATGAGCTTTTCATAAATTCAGTAAACAGAAAACATTGAAAAACAAAGAATGG
Organism: Mormoops blainvillei; assembly: GCA_004026545.1. Taxonomy (NCBI): domain Eukaryota; kingdom Metazoa; phylum Chordata; class Mammalia; order Chiroptera; family Mormoopidae; genus Mormoops; species Mormoops blainvillei. The sequence goes on from PVJD01006548.1 coordinate 32,527, forward strand.
GGTTTAACTAGTTGGATAGAGTATTTTCCATTAACTTGGATGAGATGGAGTAAGAACATGAATTCCCTATTTAGATAAATATTGTATTCCTGGTTTGGAAAAATAAAGGAAAAGTAAAATAAATCTATATATTCCAATTGTATGTCTCTAGTGATTCTAAAATATGACATCCAAATTCTTTGATAGTCCTCACATTAAGAGTTGCAATCTACGGTTCTCACCTTGAATATTAGGTGATTAGAGACTGCTTTAAGCAATAAAAGAGTGATATCATATGACCTGCAAGGTCATAAAAGGTCATGCAGCTTTCCCTCAGTCCTCTTGAAATGACTGTTGGCCAGAAACAACCTAATCAGGAAGCCCCTTTAGTGAACTTAACCACCATAATGCAAGGAACCAAAACATATAAAGAGGCTACATGCAAGCACTCCAGTTGAAAGCCTCAGCTGACAGCCAGTATCAAAACCAGACATGTGAGTAAAGAAGCTTCGATATAATTTCAGGCCACCAGTCATCAAGCTACCCCCAGCCATGGAAGTCACCCAGCTAAGTATGCACATATCATGGCATAAACACAAGCCATCTCTGCTGTGATCTTTTTGAACTTCTGACCCACAGAATCTGAGTATAATAAAATAGTTGTTTTGTGTGACTGGGTTTTGCGGTGGTTTGTTACAGAGTACTAGTAACAGGAATCATGACTCCATTTAATCAATGTTTATAAGAATGTATTGTAAGTAAAGCAAGACTGATGGTGCAAATCCATAATAATATCACCTATCACTGTTGCATAAGTACATCCTTTAATCACCAAAATGGACAAAGGATTGTAGGCTATTTCAGTTTCATAGACAGGAACTTGAATAATTAATTATGTAATTGATTTCCTAAGAATCCCATATTTTTAAAATGTCAAACCCAGGATGCAAACCCAAGTCTTCTTATTCTGAATCCACAGCCAGAACTAAACAAATAAATTAATAACATAATCATAGATTCATCAAATCCATTATGTAGCACATTCTTCTAATTTGTAAAGAATAAATTACAGATTTAACTGTTTATTTTCTCTTCCAATAAATTAGGCTAAAATTTTAGTGTAGTTTTGAAAGCAGTTTTGAATATTTTATTGTATTTTTGTGTAAGTTCCTCAGATTTATTTTTTAAAATATTTTATTGTTTAGAATGTATCCCATCAAAGTATTAGGTACTGGTTGGCAACCTACCAATCACACAGAGTGGGGGATTCTCAATGTAGATGGTTATATAGTCTGATTCTACCATTTTAGAGCAGAGGTAACCATACATAAAGCAGTGACAGTCTGTATAGTTTCTGTGTGCATGCTGGTCTCCAATTTTAATGGTTACATAGGCATGCATTCTCCATTATCTGCCATAATGCCAGCTGGGATATCTAGTTATCAAAATAAATTCCATGATGAAATGTAAATGACTCTATTGGGTTAGACAAAGATGAATATTTTGAAGTGCTTAGAACTTTGCTTAGCACGAGGAAAGTACTTAATAGAAATAGTTCATAACTGGCATCATTACTATAACATGCCTATTTTAAAAGGTAGTAAAATAGCCCTGGCCAGTGTGGCTCAGTTGGTTGGAGCATCATCTGGTAATCAAAGGGTTGTAGGTTCGATTCCTGGTCAGGGCACATACTTAGGTTGCGGGTTTGATCCCTGATCTGGGTGCATAAGATTCCTGGCCCAGGCACATATGTGAGACAACAAATTGATGTGTTTTTTTTTTTTTTAATAAAGGGTAGTAAAATACCTTTGCAGGAAAAAATGGTTTAAAAAGAAAAAATATTTCAATAAAAACTAGAAATGTCTCCTGGGTTTTTCCCAGTAGCACAATAACATCATTACATTATTTGATTTCTCAAATTTGTCCATTATCAATGAAATAGAGAGTCATTACCTTACTCTAGGCATTGGACAAAGTGCCTACATAGCAAATGATTTTACTCTTCCCAAAACTCTTGAGATAGATACCATAATCCCTCTTTTATAGATGAGGAAATTGGGATGTTGAACATTTAAATAATTTGTTTAGGGTCACTGGGGCTAGACAGTACAAAGGCAGGAGCAGAAATAAGTTTTTTCTACATGCAAAGCCTATTATCTATCAGTTTTCTTCATGTGCTGTAATAATTTGAAACATGAAGTTTAATTTTATCCGAATTAGTTGGCCACAGTGCACCATTCGATATAAAGAGATATATTTAATTTAGACATGCATGTGTGTCTAATTTAAAGTAACTAGAAGTGATGCTGTTCAGTATTTTGGAAACTGACAAGTTTTTAAAATAAATTGATTGATGTTTATGTTTTATAACATATACTTTGGTATTCCTTTTTACAAATGTAACTTTCAAATATGTTAACCACTTCTACTGTATTTTTCTCTTTACTTCAATATATACTAAATATATTGTAATATATTTATATATATATGTATATTGTATACATTTATAAACTTTTTTCAGAATCCTAGAACAATGAGAAAACCCCATCATCTGGATTTTGAAAAAAACTAAACTTAGTATTAAATACACACATTAATGCCCACTCTCATTCCCTTTAAAAAAATTAAGGTAAACGTTAATTGATACTTTAATACAATAAACTACTTGAACATAAAGTTCTAGTGGTATGTTTTCATTGTTCATCTGGATGATATAGAATAAGATCATCAAAAATAATCTATTTCTTACTACCCTCTACACTTAATATCATGTGGACAGAGCCAAAATATAAATTTGGTTTGATAGGAGTTAAACATAGAATGATGATTTCAATGTTGTTCATTCATTTGCTCTCCCCTTTGCCTGTAAAAACCCCCAAAGAGGAAAGCTTTCATTTTGTTCCAGTCCTAAAATAAGCAGATACACTGTGCCAATACTGCAGGAATGAGATTTTGGCATAAATCTTAACATTCTGTTTAAGCTTATATTTGGCTCTAAACAAATAAATTAATAACATAATCATAGATTCATCAAATCCATTATGTAGCACCTTCTTCTAATTTGTAAAAGAATAAATTACAGATTTAACTGTTTATTTTCTCTTCCAATAAATTAGGCTAACAATTTTAGTGTAGTTTTGAAAGCAGTTTTGAATATTTTATTGTATTTTTGTGTAAGTTCCTCAGATTTATTTTTAAAATATTTTATTGTTTATGCTATTACAATTGTCCCAGTTTTTCACCCTTTGCCGCCCTCCACCCAGCCACCCCTGACTCCGTCAGACAAGGCCCACACCGTTGTCCATGTCCATGAGTCATGCATATATGTTCTTTGGCTACTCCATTTACCCTGTTTTATTTTAATGAACTATCTAGAAAAGGAAAAGAGGAATGACTAGGGACTTCTTCCTGAAAAATATATGCTATTTGATTGAGATACAAAGAAAATATCTTCTGAATGAACTTCTTCCCTCTCCCATACATAAACCTAAATGTACACTCAAATTCGTACCAAATATTTGCTAACCCCTACATAATCAGAGGTGGTGGCTAATATTCTCTTGTGATCCCTCACATAACCCTTCCTGAATGGCTTTCTTGTTTTTGTTTAGTGAATGGTCAATTTAATAGACATCTGGTAGCTAATTAAGTGATGTAGCAAATTGAATCAAAGCCTAAATCTCTTATCACTAAAACTATGATTTCCCAAAGAACTCCACCTCTGCCAAGGATGTGTCTCTTGGGGAAAAAAAAGTGAGCACTTCCTAATATTTAAAGGTTGAATGAAAACAAGGCTTCAGTCGGGTTCTACCATCCTCACCAGAAACGAACCTCAATTGAATTTACCTTATTCCTTTTGCAATCAGATGCTGAGTAGCTTCCCCACCAAGCCTGCTACCACCTGCTGGGGTGGAGTGTTTTCCTTCTCTGCTGACTTCTCATACCTGGCAGGTACTGAGGTTCACATCATGTCAGATTTGCCTGCTGTTTCTTTGAATTTGCACCTTCCTTCCTCCAAGGAATTCAATTATTGTTCTTGAAAATCCATTCCTCACCCTGTTCTGTTGAAAGAAAGTCAACCCTTACATTAGGCTCAAGTATTAGCATTGTGGAGAAAGGCTCGTCAACTTTTTTTTCAAGAAGGTTGTCAGATCACAATTTTGAGGAGAATTATTAAGTACCTGAGCACGTTGACTGAGCAAATATTTTGGTGACTGTTTAAACTAGCATTCTTTAAATATGAGTACAACATATATTAGCACTAGTTTCCGTTAGATACAAATATTACACATATTAGTATCTTTACTATAGCTGAGTAACATTAATTTATTAACTATATGATTTATCTTATTCTAACTAATATAGAAGATAGTTGAGCACTTTTCCAGTTAACTATACCTGACTTTTTAATGAAAGCAAAGCACTTCCTCTTTTTTATATATTGCTTCTTCCTTATCATTAATAAGCAGGGCTGAACAAGAAATACTTAAGCATAAGGTAGGTGTCTACCATTCATTACCTATATGACCTTATACAGGTACTCAGACCTTTAACGAACCTTTCTTTCTTCAACTGTGCAGGTAAGATACAAATACTGTTTTTGCCTAGCTCACAAAGTTATATAGATTATAACATAAGACTAAGTATGGGAGAACAGTGTTATACTGTAAGTGGATTAAATTTTTGAAGATATAGTACCAATAACTCTAACAATTATTTAATTAGCTCTTCTTGTCTGACCACTCTTGGAAAAATTCTAATCATAGGGCATGACATTATTTGGTCTGACTTGGTGGGCTTGCTCAGTAGGAAAAGCACTATTCCATACAACATTAAAAAAAAAAATCAGTGCATTTTATTAATACCGTGGTTATATGAGGCAGAGATACTAGTTTAGTTACACAAGAACTTGGCCAAAAACTTAAAAGAAATATCTGAGAATGAGATGTGTACACAGGTCTTTGAAAAGCAGCTACATATGTCTTTAGGATACAGAAGAGAGACACACACAAGTACAAGTTTGTGGACACTCCCAGAAATCACCTGAGTGGCCTCAAACTCTCACCTTTGACTGATGTTGCAGCCCTGTGTGAGTGGCTAAGTTAGCATTATCAGTGGCTAGAACACAGAAGGCAGGGCCCAACACACACCCTACACTTACTGGTTCAAGATATTTAAAGAGCTATCTCTCCAATTATTGCTTCCATAGTAAGCTAACTGAGAAGGGACCTCAGTTATTGTATACAACAGCAAACACAGATTTTACATACGGCAATGGCAATAAGCCAACAGTATCAACAACAATAAAAACAAGAGCAAGGTGTGGTAAAAAGCACCAAACCCAGGAGAGAATCTGATTTCTAGAGAAGCGTCATTGTATTATTTATTTCCAGTTTTATTGAGGTCTAAACAACATATAACATTGTGTAAGTTTAAGGTGGACAACATGTTGGTGTGATGTGTTTATATGTAACAAAGCAGTTACCACCATAGTGTTAGCTAACCCCTCTGGCACAAAGTTTTGTGGTTTTTTTGGGTGGTAGGAACATTTAAGATTTACTCTTATAGCAACTTTTAAATAAATATATAATACAACATTATTAACTATAATCACTATGTTCTTCATTATAACCTAGAACTTTAACTTATAACTGGAAGCTTGTATTCTTTGGTCAACATCTCCTTTACACTTTCCCCATTCCGCAGCCCCTGGTCGATGTCTCTCTTTGTGAGTTTGGCTCTCTTAGATTTCACAGTTAAGTCACATCATCCAGTACTTGTCTTTCTCTGTCTAACATATTTCACTTAACATTATGCCCTCAAATTTCATTCATGTTGTTGCAAATGGAAAAATATCCTTTTTTTAACTTAATATGATTCCATTTTGTGGATATACATAGATACATACAATGTTTTATAAACCTATAAATAAAACTGTATATACAGGGTATAGCAAAAGGAGGTTTACAGTTGTTTGTATGAAAAATAGTACAACAATAAATAAGGATACAAGAATAAACCATTTTGTGTACTCGTGACAGCAAACCTGTGTTCGCCCCACCTGTATAACCTCACATGTTCTTTATCCGCTCTTCCATTTATAGACACTTGGTTGTTCTCAGTAATGCTGCAATGAATATATGAGTGCAGGCATGACTTTGAGGTCCTATTTTCATTTCCTTTGGATACGTACCCTGAAATAGGATTGCTAGATCATATGGTAGTTCTGTTTTTAGTTTTTTCAGTACTATCCATACTGTTTTCCGTAGTGACTGCACCAAGTTACATTTTACATTAACAATTTTACAACAGTACAGAAGAGTTCCTTTTTTTCCACGTCCTTGTCAATACTATTATCTCTCGTCCTTTCAATAACAGTCATGCTAAGGGGTGTGAGGTGCAGTCTCGGGGTTTTGAGTCGCACTTTTCTGATGTTTAGTGACATCGAGCACCTCTCCATTTGCCTTTTTGCCATTTGGGTCTCTTCTATGGAAAAATGTCCATTCAGTTCCTCTGCCCATTTTAAAATCAAATTGTATTTTTTTTCTATTGATGTCTTTACATATTTTAGATATCAACACCTTATTGGATATGGCGCCTGAAACATTTTCTCCCATTCCATAGGTCGTCTTTTCATTTTGTTGATGGTTTCCTTTGTTGTATAGGTGCATTTTAGTTTGATGTAGTTCCACTTGTTTGTTTTCACTTTTGTTGCTTTTACTTTTAATTTCAAATCTAAACACCATTTATTGCCAAGACTGATGTCAAGGAGCTTATCCTCTATGTTTTCTTCTAGGAGTTTTATGGATTCAGGTCTTACATTGATGTCTTTAAATATTTTGAGTTGATTTTTATGGATGGTATAAGTTTCACTGTTTTCACGTGGTTATTCAATTTTCCCAACACCATTTATTGAAGAGACCATCTTTTCCCCATGTATATAATTTGCTCCTTTATCATAAATTAATTGATCATGTATGCAGGGGTTTATTTCTGAGGTCTCTAGTCTATCCTATTGTTCTATTTGTTTTTATACAAAAGCCATACTATTTTGGTTGATATAGTTTTGTAATCCAGTCTGAAATCAGAAAGTGTGATGCATCCAGCTTTGTTTTTCTATCTCAAGATTGCTAGGAAGAATATTGTAAAACATCTATGTTATCCAAAATAATTTATAGATTCAATGTAGTCAGTATCAAAATTCCAATGGCATTTTTCAAAGAAGTAGGAGAAATAATCCTAAAATTTATATAAAACCACTCAGTCCCCAAAGAACCAAAATGTTATGTTTTTAAAATTTCTGTTTTCAACAAAAAATGCATTTCTGTGTGTAATTTTTTTTCCTACTGTAAAAGACATTTCATAATGCAATAAATGTAAAACTGTGTTAATGGGGTTATGATGTATAAAGAAGTAATTTGCATGGCAATAAGAGTAAAAAGAAGGAGGAAGAAAACAAATATATTGGAGTAAATGTTGTCTACATTATTAACATTAAATTTTTATTAATTGGAACTAGATAATTTTAAGTTAAGATATAAATAAAATTTCCAGGAAAACAATTAAGAACATCTCTCTCTATATATATAGTAAAAGACAAAAATAAAATCATATATTAGGCTAGAAAATCTCTATCATAAAATAAGGGAATAATAAAAATAGAGGTACAAAAATAAATAAATAGCATAATAGTAGGTATAATTCTACTGGATCATTAACTATATTAAAAAGTAAATGGAGTAAACACTTTGCATCACCCAGGGTTCCACAGAGAATCAGAATCTGTATCTGTTAAGTCACATAATTTATGGGATTCGCTGAGGATTATGGGGGCTGGCAAATTGCGTAGAGCAGGCTGGCAGGCAGGCACTTAGGCAGAAGCTGACACTTTAGTCTTGAGGCAGACTTTCTCCTCTGTTTTTGCTTTTAAGGGCTTTAACCTATTAAAGGAGGCCCATCTATATTAATAAAGTGAACCTCTAATATTTACATCAGTTGATTGTGGATGCTAATTTTATCTACAAAAAAATCTTCATAGCAATATCTAGACTGGTGCTTGATTAAATACCTGGGTATCATAGCTTTGCTAGGTTGACACATTAAATTCACCACCACAACCTTACTCTCGTTAACCTGGCACCTATATGCATCTCCTTAAATAATGCTTAATCTCCAAATAAAACAGTATTTCCATTTAACATGTCAGAACTACCCTGTATGCAACTGTAGAAGTACTAACCCCAGAGAAAGTGTCTATTCCAGTCAGAACCAAGTTCTGTCATTTTCATTATAGAAGCAGTAGTTTAACATAATCGACCTGTTACCAGATAGCTGGCTGACTGACCCAGGGAATGGTGCCATATTAGGGACGCCTTGTTGGTCTCTGTGGGCAGAATGGACAATAACCCATGGCTGCAGCCAGGTAAGCACTGGTTAGTGTTTCATTGGTTTGTGTTGCTGAGCTCATATAAATTTCATTTATGCCACCATGGGCAATTTTTTCTGAGTCCATTAGGCAATGACAAAAAAATGCCAGGGGATAAAGGTTGATTGATATGTACAGGCCATCTTATCCACTAGATTATTAAAATCTTTTTCTGCTGAGGTAATACTTTGCTGATCACTCACAAGAAGCACAAATATTTTCATATTCTTTGTCCATTCAGAGAGGTCTATTTACATATATTCTTCCCCAGACCTCCTCATCACCAGTTTTCCAATCGTGTTCCATCTGAGTTGCTGACCACTGAGACAAATCATAGGCCACAGTCTATAAATCAATATACATTGTTACATATGGCTACTTCTTTCAAGCAAAATGAAAAACTACATGTGTTGAGCTCAAGATTCTACCAACTAAAAGAAATGCCCTTCACCACTGTCCTTCAGGGATGTTCCAGAAAAGACTGTGGTGCAACAGTTGTCCAGTTTCGGGGTGGTGCTTACACATTGTACGGAACCATCTGTAAGATTTGTAAACCAGAACCACAGTTTCTCTTCCTTAGTATCTTTAGTGGAGTGACCTTAGGGAACTCCCCATGAGGCCACAGGTACAAGCAGAAAGAGGGAAGGTAATGTAGCAGGATGGGGGCCCATGAACATTTGGACCACTTCTGTCTTTATGTAACTTATTTGTGCCCTCAGGGCCTGCTTGAGCTTGACCTCTCTCTCTCTCTCTCTCTCTCTCTCTCACACACACACACACACACACACACACACACACACACTTTCCATTTGATGATCACGTGTTTTGGAACACACCCAACTTGAGGACTTAGAGGGTCACACAACACATACTCATAATAAATGTCTCAGACTACATGGTGACTTGGTGGCCCTTGGTTAAGCATTCAGTCTCTGCTAAGGCCCACTAGCAAGTCGAAAGTTGTTTCATGAAAGAACAGTAGTTACCCACAAAGGATGCCAGGCTTTGGTCAAAAATCCCAAGACTGGGACTATGACATATCTATAGAGCAGAGATTTTCCACTGCTGTGCCGTAACATTCTGGCGTGCCGCAGGAATTTTTAAACAGGAGATACTTGACTATTTTGTCAGAGGCACTCTCCTTTTTTCCTTTTGATCGTCATGTAAGGAAATGGCAATAGCCAATACAACGATAACCATCCTGTGTGAGTTAATAAAATTTTACCTATTTTTTAGTCACATTGGCAAAAAATACATATTTTCTGGAGTGCCACAGAATTCTAGTAATTAGTTTATGTGCATCACGAGATGAAAAAGGTTGAAAATTGCTGCTCTAGAGAACTGCCAAACAGAGTATGTATCTGACACTGACAACAACTCAGGCATCATTGTGTCTGTGGATCATTATGGACAAAATGACAGAGAACCTTGCATGGCAGCCTTGACCTATTTCAGAGCCTGTTCCTGCTCAGGCCCCACCTGGAACTAGCAGCTTTTCAGATCACTAGGTTAATGGGTCAAAGTAACACACAGGGCGCTTTTGAGTAGTTACTGGGCCCACGGTGAGATGGACTTGAACTAAATTCTATTGATTATCTGAAGTTCGTAAGCCCAACTCTGATTGGTAGACTGTAATGATGTTCTGGGTATCCTCAAACAGAGATAGAGGGGCAGCTTCTACTACAAAAAAAGACTGAATAGATTATTTCCTCCTTCCTCAGAACCTGTCTATATAAACCCATTCCAGTTTTCAAGATCCCATTCCTTCCAGACCAATAACGTTATTTAATAGCATACATGCTGTGAGATTAGGAATTCAGCTTGCACTGTATTCAGCAATTCACAGAATAAGAGTCTGGGTTTTGTGGACTAAATGGGGCTACATACAAAGCCCAGCAAGTTCAGGGGGGCCTGTGTGGCAGCCTTACACACTCGGAGGCCTCAAGTAACCACAAAGGATGGTCTGAAATGAAAACTTATTAACTGAAAGCAATTTATGGCAGATACTCACATCCTAGGTTAGAATTTTCCCTGACAAAAGTCAATCTTTATCTTAATTAATCCTACCTATTGTCTTTTTGTATCTACAATAACATACCTTTGCAATGTCAAAATGATTTCCTTTTTCTGAATGCCTCAAAGCACAGAGACACCACACCCAGAGGGAGACCACAAGTCCCGTCAGTTATTACGTTACTTGTTGACTGTTAACTATCCTGTGCCCACCTATGTAAAAGTAGTGCGTGTCTACCATTTTACTTTTTTTTCCAATCCCAGTTTTCCCACTTTGCCTTCTCCCACCTCCCTAATCTATCACCAATAGATTTCATGTAACCCACTGTGTCCTCTCTATTGACTGTCATGTGTAAAGCACAGAGCAGAACTGCCGTTCTCTGGAGCATTTCCTCAATCTGTTGAGGTTTTCTTCCTGGCACTCATCATTAGTTTGGCTCAAATAAACTCATAAAAAATTTTTACAGGTTTGGATGTTTCTTATACTGAGAGTTTGTTTTTCTAAAATGTCAGCTCCATGAGAAATAAGAGCAAAGACATTTTTGAGTCTTGAGTTGGCAAGCTTTCCCCCCTTTACTTTTTCTGACACCATAAGGATCAACCAGCCAAAAATTGTCCATGATATCAAATATAAGGTCACCCACCCAACCTTACCTTTTATAAATACTTGATTAGGAGTATCCAATGGTGGCATTTTTCATACCTGTGCCACAGTCACCATGATATGTCAATCGTCCCCCTTTACCATTGGAAATAGTCATTAGTTCCTTTAAATCTAATCGCATAAAAAGAAATGACTCTGGATACCCCATAACCAATTTAGAATACATTCTCATGATTCTGTCCCTCTAGAATTACTCTCTGTACCGAAGTCTGTATTCTACCCCAATTCAAAGGAAGTGAGTAAACTAACATGAAAAAGACATGATGCTACTCTACGTGATATAACAAAACACATGCTTTAAATTTGAAGATGCAAATAATTTGAACATAAAGGATATATCATGTAAAGTTCAAGAAAAAAAGGAACTGTTTTTGATCCACAAATATCAGACAAAAGAGACTTAAAAAATTGTTACTAAAGACAATAAATGGCATTTCATAGAATTAAAGTAAGAACCTATCATGACGACATAAAAATTTAAAATACCTATGCACCAAACAACAGTACAAAAATATAAGAAACCCAGTAGCAGAACTGAAAAGAAGAATAAGTAATTAAACATTAATAATTGGAGTATCGCACTTTTAATAATGGAAAGAACAAGCAGGTAGATCAACAAGGAAAGTGAGGCTATGAACAAATGCTAATAAACATATGGACCATCTGTTAGACCAAAAAACAAACCTCAATAAAATGAAAATGAATCAAATTATACCAATTATGTTTTCTTACGAGAATATAATTTATTTATATAATAAAAAAGGAGATTGGGAAATTCACAAATATATAGGAATTGATACACTTCTAAAGAACAGGAGTTGAAAAAGAAATCAAAAGGGAAATTAGAAAATCCTTTGAGATGAATTAAAACAAAACAAAACACACGAAAACTAATGAATGCGGCAAAAGTGGAGCTCATGCGGTAGAGTGAGCGAAACGCTTGCTCTCTCTGACTTTGCATTGATTCTAGAGCTACATTTGCCCCATGACCTTCAGGCAAATGGCTTCTGCTATAGATATGCTAATTTTAAAGGAACTCTGTTTAAGGCTTGAGTGTTTGCAAGAAGGGAAGGTTGATTTAACATCTAAAAATTAATTGGTGCTATACACCATGTTGTTGTCATAAAAGACAAAAACATGTGGTCATCTAAATAGAGACATAGAAAAGGTGTTTGACGAAATCCAATGCCCTTTCGTGATAAAAACGTTCACCAAACTGTAAGTAGATGGGAGCTTTCTCAGCCTAATAAAAAGCACCTACAAAAAAATCCCACAGCCAATATCATGCTTAATAATGGAAGGCTGAATACTTTCTCCATCATATAAGAAACAAGACAATTATGTCCTTATACTGGAGGTTCTAGTCAGAATAATTAAGGGGGCAAAAAGTCATGTGAATTGTAAGGAGAGAAATAAAACTACCTCTGTACCAACATGTCAACATGCTATGATCTTTTATAGAACATCCCAGGGAATACACACACACAAGCTATTAGACTAAGAAACATGTGCAGTGAGCTAGCAGGACATAAGATCCATACATACATTGGGTTATATTTCCATACATTGTTACCGATGAGTATTTCTTTGCTGAGGTCTGGAGCAGGGGTCTGCAAACCCTGTAGGCTAAATCCACTGAGCTCCCAGTATTTGTGAATAAAGTTTTATTGGAACACAGGCCCATTAAGTTATGTACTGTCTATGGATTTTTTCCCTGACACAGTGATAGAGTTGAGTAACATTGACAGGGACTTTACAACCTTCATAATCTAAAAATTATCACCATATAACCTTTTACAGTAAACATTTGCTTACCCTTGCTGAGTTGAGTTCAGCACCTTTCTCCCTCAAAAAGATGACCAATTTGAAATGGGCAGCTCCCATTACTTCTCACTTGAGAAAGTGTTTCAGGAAAATACATTAAGTTCTCATCCTCGCTTGGGACTTCATGACTATTTTCTAAAACAATCCTAAGTTATTACTGCAACAGTTCTAAGAATGCACATAATTCTAATTCATTTATTCATGCACCGAATATATATTCAATCACTAGCATTTGTCTCTGACTTCTATAGAGGAACCTATGCAATCAAATATATTACCGATATTAAAGAGTTCGCAGTCTAATGGAAAAGACAGAAGGTAAAACAATATGCTGTGTGTCAAGGCACATGCTCATCGGGAGCCTAAGGGGTTGCAGTGAAAGCTATATATAAGCTTATTCCTAAGGGCGGGTAAAGAGTAGCAGGAGACATCTTAGAGACAGTCAGTAGGGACTGAAACTTGAAAGGAAAATAGAAATTATAACAAAAATGTTTATGTGAGGCTGTACTGGAGGCAGAAAAATAATTGAGACAGGGAGTCGCATTAGGGGACTGCAGCCAGCATTCAAGTTCTAAGGGGTAACTGAGAGAGTGGAAGTATCGGGTTAGGTGAAAAATATATAAGAAAATAAAATGGAAAGACCTGGTGATTATGATAAATTGGAAAAAGGAGAAAAAGGGGAGATATTTATGATAACTCATGTTCTGTTTTTAACAACCTGGTAGGTAGATGGTGGCTTTATTCACATAAATTGGAAATACAAAGAAAAAAAAGCACATGCAGGAAAATTGTAGAGACATTGGTCAAAGTGTGCAAACTTGCTAGAAGATAAGTTTTGAAGAGATAATAACAGCATTGTGATTATAGTTTACGATACTGAATTACTCAATTTGAAAAAGAAAAGAAAATCAAGCTTGCAGAAAAAGGGCTCAGTTTTTTACTTTTATTCCAGGAATTCAGAAAAATTGAGTACAATTCTAAGTGGAACTGATGTTTTACATTTTGATTCATTCACTTGTTCAAAACATACAATGTGCCACACACTACCAGGTCTTGGGACAGATAAACAGAATGAAAACAGGAATTATTTTGGCAAAAAGAAAGCAAGTGAGTAATTACAATGAATTGTGATAATCTTTCATTGTTATGTAAAAAAGAAAGAAAAGAAACAACATTTTTCTATTTGGCAAACAACCAGAGCTCATATTGTCTTCCTCTTGCTCAAAACTTTTGTTTGTTTGTTTGTTTGTTTTTTGGTCAAGTCTTCGCAGACTTTGATTCCCGGACAGAGCAAAAGAACCGCATATTGTCTTCCTCTTGCTCAAAACTTTTGTTTGTTTGTTTGTTTGTTTTTTGGTCAAGTCTTCGCAGACTTTGATTCCCGGACAGAGCAAAAGAACCTCAGTTTCTTTTCATTTAACAAGTGGAGAATCCAAAAACCTCTACCACTTAAAAAGCAAAAAAGTTGCTGTTTTAACAGAGAAGTTTCCACAGTTTCTAAGGTCATCCTAAACTATGCTACCAAGAGCTCTGGAAAAATCACAGGAAAAAAAAAAGTTTCACTTAAATGCTTTAGCAAAAATCAAATATGGTCATTCTCAACCTGTCAAACTGAAGAAAGACTGCACTGAACACCTTTCTAAATTTAATAAACACCTAAATAAGATCTCATGGATTCTTTGTGCTTGGCTTATAGTAACACTTATTGTTGGAGCTGTCAGTTCTATAAATACCCTCTCACTCTTACAATTTTTATATCAACGGCTTATAAGTAATGATTTCACATGGTAATGACATTGGGCTTTGAAATTTAATGGAGGTAAAACATGAAGTATCATTTACTATGTTGTCATATACACAGGTTTATAGAACAAGGAAAGAGGATGTGTTAAAAGGAAACAGATGTTATAAAAGTAGCATTCTCTACCTTTTATTTATTCACTATTTAAAAGACCTCTGTACACCTAAATTGGTAAGATCTGATACTAGTGGGTTTCAGAGCTATCCTGAATATTTCCCAAAAATGCCAAGATTTATTACTTGGTTTTAATGAAAACATACTATGCCCTTACCATGAACATGTGTTCTGGGGAAAATGGTTTCTCTACTATTTTGTTGCATGTGTGAAACAGGGAAGGGAGAGCAGCAGCTGACTGAGGATGAAAATTTTGGGTTGATGCTGCTCTGCAGTCGGTTACAGGCTGCCTATCAAGGCTCTGATCTTGGGATGGAGAGAAATTAGAACACGAGACCTAACGTTACCTCCCAAGATAACATGAGTTACAGCCTGCCCTAGTTAATGTGCACCTCCTCAGAGGCCCCTGAAGCCCACTTAATAAATCTGGGTCAGCGAAGAAGAAAACTCTCCTGGGTCCGAGAGACATTTATGCTCATTTCACATTATTAGGGTTGGAATAGTGATCAAACTAAAATTTGAGAGTGAGTAGACTCAAGAATTGTATGGAAGACTTAAGTACCCTCTAGAGGGTGCCATTTTCCCACATGCCAACAGAATTATACTTGTGACATAAATCGTAATATTAATGAAAAAAACTACCAAGGACATAAACGTAGGACACAATGTGACATGAGCACACTCTCAGAATATGTAAAATAAACTTACGTTCATATACAATGTATGTTCAGATATTTCTGCAGTTACCAGCATAATTCAAATGACAAATTCATAATACTTTATCTACCATAGTCAAAACAAATACAGAATCCCTAAAAACTTATGACAACATTACTGTACGATTTCATTATAGTCTTGCTTTAAATTTAGAATTTATGGATTTCCACTAGTAGAGAATATGTCTTTAATCAAAACACTCAATATAATGATGGACATGGAAGCTCTTGTTGACTTGAATGAGAATACATCTAGGGATTATGGGGTGAATTGCTAGAAGAAGCAAACGTTTCTCCATAACCGCAACAGCAAGCCACATGAGTAAGTGCCTATTTACAGCTACCTGTTTGGCCAGTCCAGTGCAGTTTAGCTCCCAATAATTTAAGTAGTAAAGTCTGGAGAAACAGAGAGTAACATGCCTTTATTGCATAACTTTGACTTTTTAGTGGAACCTATTTAACGGTAGATTCATATTCCTGGGCATAGAAGGCCTTCTCTTGCCCTGGTCAGCAGTAGAAGAGGGAGAGGCAAACCAAGGAAATACAGATTTGATCATGATTTGTAGAAAGAATGGAAATGTTGAGTCTTCTCATTTTTTGGAACACATTTCCACAACTGATCATATCATTAAAGCTCTTTAATTTTCTTGGAATGACGCAAATATAATGATTTCTTTATTCAGTTAAGAGTCTTCTATAGCCTTAAGCACAGGGTCATGTTAAAAGCAGGAGAAAAGTAGAAATTAGCAGTGTTAACATTGCCATTGCAATGTATAATAATGCTAATAATGTTAATAGTAATAACTAAGGATTATTTTGTAGATTTTCTCCATACTTCTACTTTTGATGATTGTTATTAATAGATTGTCACTCTACTATAAATCATACATGTATGTGATAAAGAAAAAATAGTTTATCATATGTATTAACATATTGTTGTTCTGTAATATGATATAAAACATTGCTATTGAAGTAATTAATCATTCCCCACATCAAAAATTTTAAGACCCTGTATATTATTGGCATGTTCATGTGGCATTGAGTTAAAGTTATAATTTATGCTTTTAATTAGGCACAAACACCCATATGCAAAAATATATATCAGCTTTACTCATAAATACGCACATCTGAAAACACCCAGTATTAATCAAATGCTACACAGAGAACCAGCCTGTGGTATAACCATAAAATGGAACATTACTCAGCAATAAAAATAAATAAATGATTGATATATAAAACAGCATGATGGATGTAAAAAGCTTTATGCTAACCGAAACATGTCAAACATAGACTACGTATTGGCTGATTCCATTTATTTGACATTCTGGAAAACCTAAAACTATGATTACAAAAATCTATCAGTGGTTGCTAGGTATGAGGGGGTTGGTGGAGGAGGTGGACTACAAATGGACATGAGAAAGTTATGGAGATTGTTACAGAACTATATATATTAGTCAAAAATCATAGAACTATACATGTAAAAATGAGTGAATTTCATTACATGTAAACTATATCTAAATAAACCTGGATTTACAAAAAGCGGTCTTCCAGAAGTTAGGGCACATGCATGCCTATTTACTTGCCTTAAATAAGCAATATGTATATTGAAACTTCATGAGTGCAGTTGGTATTGACAATGCCGACTATACGGACGGCGCTGTTGGCGGCGCTGATGACTAACCTCTGAGCAGGAACACTGCGGTGGAGAAAGGGGGTCCTAATGACAAGTAGACAGATGGTTGTGCTTTCCTACCTGAAAACATTAAAACATTCTTTTATAATTTCAGGGCCTTGGATTTAGCTAAAATTTAGTAGTTGTATAGGCTTCAGTATATACTTTAAATAGTTTCACAGGATTTACTGCAGGATGCTGCTGGAGGATATACATGAATCGTTGCTTCGCCCCTGTTGATGACACTGCCACTCCCACCCCGTGCCCTGACGGCTGGTATTTTTGCCTCCTCAATGTCTACCCTCAACTCGTCCAAAATAACTAGTGGGAAATCAAATGTCATGATCAGCTATAAAGAAAAATAGATGAAGAAATTGATCAAAATATAATCATGGGCTTGACAAAAATCACTCCAGATTTTTTTTAACTTTTTATTTTTAACATACTTTGAGATTTAAATGTTCTTCTGGGAGTTGTTCAGGGCTATTCTTCCTTCACATAGTTTGTCATTCTCCTGACTCGAATTGTGATGAGCTGGTATATTTTCTTCTGGGGGGTGGGCTGGGTGGCACAGGGAAAGAGGTAAAGATTGGGACAACTGTAATAACAAACAATAAAATATTTTTTAAAAATACAAATTAGTGGAATGTTTATAACATAAATACTATTTATAAACATTTAATCCTTGTCTGAACAGTTTCAAAGCTAGGTATTTGTAGACATCATTTTATTTACAGCATCTTTTTCCCACTTAGGATCCCTGCTGTTTTATTTATTAGGTTCTACTAGATTATATTTGCATGCACCTTGGGCTTCTACCAGTTAAATGTTGTGATACTATTTCTGCTTAGGCGATGGTGAAGTGATTATATTTAAATAATTTAAATTAATGTTTTAATAAAAATTATAGAAGTAATTTTTATTGATATTGTTTGTTCAACTGAAATAAATTTAAAGTGAAGAGAAAGGGAACAGATGGTTTTTGAAGGAAGTTATACCATCAGGTGAAGCACTTAGATTTTGAGGAGGTAGGACGGTTAAATGTAAGCTAAGGAAAATAATTCATCCCTACTCCTAAAATTAAAACCTTCTAGAGTAGATATTATTAAACCACAAAAAATGCAAAAAAGAAAAAAAAAAGACGAAGAAGAGTCAATAAATGTGTCAAATTCTCAAATTGTACACATTTTTTAACTAAAGAAGGGTATCTTTTTGCATCTATTCATGCAGTATCAGCCTTCAATTGCTTTTGATGAATTGAACAATAAAATGCAAACATTAATACAGCAAAAAGATATATCTGCATCTGCATGTATAAGTATTTACCTGACCACTTTCACAAACATGAAGAAAACACCTGCTATAGGTAAGATACTCCATTAGCCTAGATGTTATTCTTAATTAGGTTAGAATTAAAGTCTAACCTAATGATCAGAATGATCTTGAAAATAAGATTTCTGGTGGCCTCCAGAGACCCACTGAACAAGAAGGTCCCAAGGCTGCCTGGGAATTTCAACCTTTTACCAATCTCTGTACCCCTTCACCAGCACATAAAAGCGAAAACACAGACACACGTTTAACACCAGTTAACAGGCTGATGGTTGATAATTGCTGACTTAGAGAGTTTTGAAGGTAAATTCTGGTTTTGAATTTATATATATATATATATATATATATATATATATATATATATATATATATATAGTGAATGCGATAAACAAGAGTGTTCTAAGCAAGTGCTTCAGGCCATTTTTAGCCTAAATTAACTGTCCAGTGGCAAGATTTATTTGGTCACTTTCCTTTAGCCTTTAGTTCCTTTTATATGGCCACAACAGACTAAATCTTTTAAACATTGCTTTTATGACCTACACATCTGCCTATTTGATATTATATCCAGTCTAGACCACCTACTTTTTCATAAAAGCCTTCAAAAACCTTGGTAAATTGACTTAAGACAGATAAAATCAGTGATCTGAGATAAATAACATTATTTCTTTATATATAATACAAAAGTTTTGAGCCTTCAGCCTTGTTCCCTTCTGCTATTAAAGAAGAACATGCTGATATATACCAGCTGAAAACTTTTAAAGCTCTTTCTTTTAATCTTATGCTCTGAGAATGATCTGCAAATTCCAATACCAAGTTTATGTTGGCCTTGTAAATGCCAAAATATTTCTTAGAGATATAATCATTCTGACACTGAAGTTCTCTGCAGATAATTCTTGGGAAAAACTTAAACAAGATATTTATCTGAACATGTTAAAAATTACCTTTTTAGGAATTTTGTTGCACTGAGGGACAGAATTCTGCTTTGAGGGCTTTTTAATTTCTTTTTTAATGATGGAAGAATTTTAAAAAAGAAAATGATAAAAAGAAATTGATAGAATATAAACTCTTATTCTAAAACATATGCCAGTGCAAATAACCAAGCATGAGAGAATTAACATATATAACAAATAACATTTCAGTGGCTTAATAATAGCAGACAATTTCCCATACACACTAAATGACCAATGAAGGTGTGCAAGTAGACATCGCTGTCATAGTCATGCAATAACCCAGGCTGATCGGGGTTCCTATTTCACTGATGACTAGAACAGGAAGTTGGGAATGTACATTTTTCAATGTCTTTTAAAACCCCCAGAAACATGTGGCACACAGCTCTTCTGCTCATAAGTTATTGGTCAAAGCACATCTCATAACCATATCTAACTTTAGAGGAAACAGAGGACAATCCTGAAATATACTCGAAGAAGGTGAGAAGGAAATATGTGCTGAGCCATAAGACCATCACAGCCCCAGGACTATACTTTTCAAGAGTTTGGATAATGGCATCACATAATTTAGGCTCGGAGCATGGCATAGAGACCTGGACAGTGAGACAGCAACCTAGGGAGGTGTTGCGTCATAGGAAAGAAGCACATGAGACTACCTAAGTCACCTGTGAAAGGGATGCTAAGCAAAAGGGTAACTGGACATGCAAGGCCAATGGATTAGGGATGGGGGAGGGCAGGAGAAAGCTTCAAAACAGAAAATGAAAGATGGCACTTGGAGCATTTTCTCCACTATTTCACGGACAGATATAAAAAAGATTCATGGTTTCTTAGATTACTAGAAGAAATGAACAATCAGAACTGGACATAGGTAGACAATACTTAGTATATTTCAATTAAATATCACATTGAGGTGTCTCTGGAAAATGTCCAGCCATTGTTAATAATTAGAATGGTTTGCAAGACACCAATGTAACCTGGCAGCCAAGGAGAGTGGACTGGAATGTGCCTGCATGACCAACGATGACTCTACTGTACTAGTCAGGGAGGGTAGAAGCCAGAGAGTAAGCTGGTGCACTGTGTGGCCATTGCACTCAAAATGACTGAGGAAGTAGAGCAACGAATCTGCATCAGATTTTGCATTAATCTTGAATATTCTTGGATGATTCAGAAGACCACAGCTATGGGCAACTGGTGATTGGCAGCTTCATTATAACCATGTGCCTGCTCATGCATCACATCTCCTGAAGAGTTTCTTGGTGAAACATCAAATCACCCAGGTGACTCAGCTCCTGCTACAGCCCAGATTTGGTGCCCTGTGACTTCTGGCTTTTCCCAAAACTAAAGTTACCTTTGAAAGGGAAGAGATTTCAAACCATCAATGAGATTCAGGAAAATATGACAGGCAACTGATGGTGATTGGGAGAACCATGTGAGGTCTCAAGGTCCCTACTTTGAAGGGGACTGAGGTGTCATTGTCCTGTGTACAATTTTTCTTGTATTTTGTATCTTCTTTAATAAATGTCTCTATTTTTCACATGATGTGCCTGGATACCTTCAGGAAAGAGCTTGTAGATCAGTGTAACAGAATAGAGAGCCCGGAAATAAACCCATGCCTTTATGGTCAATTAATATTTGACAAAGAAGGCAAGAACATACAATACTGTAAAGATACTCTATTCAATAAATGATGCTGGGAAAATTTGACAGATACATGCAAAACAATGAAATCAGACCACTTTCTTAAAACATGCAAGAAAATAAACTCAAAATGGATTAAAGACTTAAATGTAAGATTTGAAACCATAAAAATCCTAGAAGAAAATATAGGCAGTAAAATCTTAGACATTTCTCATAGCAATGTTTTGCCAATATATCTCCTTGTGTAGGGAAAACAAAAGGAAAAGTAAACTAAACATCAAACTAAAGAATTTTGCACAGCAAAGTAAACCAACAAAATAAAAACACAACCCATGGAATGAGAGAACATATTTGCCAATGATACAGATAAGGGCTTAAAATCCAGTATTTATAGAGAACTTATATAACTCAACACCAAAACAAATAAACGAACACATAATCCAATTAAAAAATTGGTAAAAGATCTGAACAGACAACTCTCCAAAGAGGACATACAGAAGATCAATAGACATCTGAAAAGATGCTCAGTGTCAGCAATCATCAGAGAAATGCAAATTAAAACCACAATGAGATGTCACCTCACACCTGCCAGAATGGCCATCATCAACAAGTCAACACACAAGTTTTGGCTAGGATGTAAGAGAAAAGGGGATCCTCATTCATTGTAGGTAGGAATGCATATTGGTGTAGCCATTGTGGAAAACAGCATGGAATTTCCTCAGAATTAAAAATGGGACTGCCTTATGACACAACGATTCCACTTCTGGGAACATATTTGAAGAAACCCAAAACACTGATTCAAAAGAGCATGCACACCGCTATAATCACTGCAGTGTTATTTACAATGTAGAGACCAGAAGCAGCCCAAGTGCCCATCAGTAGATGAGTGGATTAAAAAAGTGGTGGTACATTTAATATGATAGAATACTATTCGGCCATAAAATAAGAAGGAAATCTTATCTTTTTGTGACAACAGGGATGGACCTGGATAGTATTATGCTAAGTGAAATAAACCAGTCAGAGAAAGACAACTACCATACGAGTTCACTTATATGTGGAATCTAACAAACAAAATTGACCAACAAAATAGAAACAGACTCAAAGATACAGAAAACTGACAGCTGTCAGAGGGGAGGGAGGTAGGGAGGTTGGGAGGTTTGGTAAAAATGGTGAAGAGATTAAGCAAAAATAAAACTCATGGACACAGATAACAGTATGGTGATTACAAGATAAAAGAGGGGTAGAGGGAGGTAAAAGAGGGTAAAGGGGAGGTAAGTGGTGATGGAGGGACACTTGACTTTGGGTGGGGAAACACAATATAATGCAGATGATGTATTATAGAATTATACACCTGAATTCTGCATAACTATTACCCATAACACCTCAATAAACTCAATGTAAGAATTTGTTAAAAGATAGTGCTAGGATCTTATGAAAATTATGTAGCTCCCCCTTACTGGTACAAATCCCTGCTGTGAAAATAGTGATTAGTATCAGTATATGAATTGTAAACATTAAAATTTGTGAAATGATAGGCACCATCATGTGTATATATTAACTTTGAACACGTCAGATGCTTAAATGTTGTTAGATAAATAAAGCATTATTTTCTGTCATATAATGTACTCCTTACTTTTGGTGTCTTCTGAACTACACTTGGTTACTTACTACTTATCTTTTAAGATAAATAATAAATTGAATTCATGTTTCCTAATTAAACTACACTGGGGAAAAAAAGAGTGATGACTTCACTGTTGGAAAGGCATTTTAAATTTATACTTTAGGAAACTGGTGTGATAGAGCTGGCTCTAAGTCGCCCTAGGGGCACACTTTCTGCTCCCCATTCTTTCCTCCTCCTGTGCATGCGGTAAATCAGAAGGAGCATGGCTGAATTCAACCCTCAACTCTGCCTCTGAGTAATCATGTGGACACAAGTCACATACATAGAAAAGAAAGATGATATGTATGGCCTTAGTACACTAAAACCAAGAGGATAATAAATAAATATGGAGTCTCTGCACTTCTGTTTTTCTATGTAAATATCCTTACTGAAAAATACGCATATGGCTAAATGTGAGCAAGTCACAATTAGAAATGTGCCTCAGAGAAAGTGGCTGTTGAAGGTATTTTTTTTCTTCCTTTGGCATCCACGCAGCAGAAAAGGGTCTTGGCCTATGACACCAAAGTTAAGACCTAGGAGACTGAGATTAAATATCATACATTTTACATTTTAGAGATATTTAAAAAAAAAGAGGCATTATATTTTTCCTTCCTCATTAATCAAATTAAAGTCTAGAAATTTTCTAAATCCACTCTAGGTTAAGGAAACCGATTGACAGGGTTGCTAAGGATTCTAGAGGACTGAACAGTTCAGTATGAGAGGCTATAAGAGACTGGAGGCCTGTCACTCAGGCTCTACTCAACAGGGCTCAGAGAAAAGGAGATGTGCCCTAATGGGTTTACTGACCCCTATTGATATAAAAGGCAGTAGGAAATATTTTTTTCAGATTTTATTTACTTTAGGTAGAGGGGGAGGGAGGGAGAAAGAGGGAGAGAAACATGATGTGAGAGAAATATTGATCAGTTGCCTCTCCCAAGCCCCCAACTGTTGTCTTGGCCCATAACCCAGGTATGTGCCCTGACTGGGAATCAAACCGGTGACCTTTCAGTTAGCAGGTCAGTGCTCAACCCACTGAGCCACACCAGCCAAGACAAAGGCAGTAGGGATCTTGGTCAGCCTTTTTTCTCTGTCTGTCCCTGGGTCCCTGCACTTGAGATAGGTCATCGGAGTCTATAATGAAAGATTCTTGGGGACTGAATGAAACTTTTTTTTTTAATTGTTGTTCAGTTACAGTTTTCCCTGTTTTTCCTCCATTACTCTCCCCTGACCTGCCCTGAGTGAACTTTGTTATAGGCCTGAAGAGGAGAAAAATTTCCTCCACTTAAAGGAAGAGCGGTTATTCTCAAATGGCTATTCTATATTCATATTCTATTAGTAACCTTGCCCAACTGCTATACTTTCTATAATCTAGCAATGTACTTATCTGACACTTTATAAAAGGCATCTGTGCTGTCTCATGTTCTTTTCTCTGGGAAGATTTATAAAATTGCAAGAATATCCCCTGCCCCCATTGTGTCTAATAGAATGTTAGAAATTACAGGTAGAAATAAGTCATTGTAATATCTACTCATTTTCTTGGTGGAAAAAATTTTCAGTTTTGTTTTATCTCAACTCCCTCTACTGTAGCACTCACTTCATTCAGATGAAATTGGGGCTCTTCTTCTCCTTACTGCTATACTTCAGTCTTCCATTTGCTCAGGGTTTTCTCCTCTGAATTCAGTACTTTAAGTCCTGCAGAAAGTAAATGTATCTGCTCTCCAAAGTTAGCTCACTTTGCAGGCAAAAAATATATGGGTTATTTAATTCCTATTTCTATGCCTACAAAAATATACCACCATCTTCTACTTGCTCCACAGTGGGAATACACCTGATTTATTTTTTGCTTTTACACTAAACAGGAAGGCTTTAAACCAAGTCTTTCATTCTGGACAATGCTAATCTTTTATTGGAGAATTCTTTTTTTGTTCATGCTATTCTAAAGCTGTTACACCTTGAAAACTGGCTCAACTGCTGACCATGTTGAGGAATAATATACAGTAGTTATATTATAACTACTAATGGTGGCTAGTGGCTTAATGAAAAAGAATCAGAGGATTGCATTTTGGATCCAAAAATTGGGTTAGAAAGAAAATAACCTTCCTTTTTCTATGCTTTGCCATTTCAGTTTGGGTTCTAAAATCTTTGCCTTATCCTAAAAGATTCAAGTGTCAATTATGGAGGAATTTGTTCATATCTTTGCCCTATAAGACACTTTTATAGGCTCATAAAATCCTGAAAAAGCAACAGAACTCAACAATTTATTGTTTCTACTTTCTTTGCCTCCAATAAAATATATATTGAAATCTATATTAATTTTCCCCCCTAAGATATTATGATGTGGTTTGCTTCAAGTAGTAACTTATTTTGCTTGGTACTAATGAATAGAGGGTTATTAGTTCAAATCCTACATGAGTCAAATAAGTTTGCATGCCCCTAGGGTTTTAGACAGCTTGCATTGAAGAAGAATATAAATAAAATACCACTAACAGACAACCTACTTTTGTCTGCTGGTGGAGACAACTGTACTTTTGTACATGCTTTCATGATGAAAGGTTAATAACTTCCTTTCTATGTTTAAAGACAATCATTAAAAATACTTGATGTTATTCCATGAATACTCTTCAACTCTTCTAATAGCTTATAAATAGTGCAATACTCTTAAAGTAAGACATTTTATTTTCTATAATCTTAGAGCCTGAACTCACCGTAGGTCACTAGAGCTGGCTCTCTGCCTTCTAGCAGGTGAATTTGAATCCCATTTATTACTTAGTTCACTCTCCTTTTGGAAGTGGAGGACAAGTGATTGGTATTTTCTTAGAAATACCTTGTAATATTCTTAAAGGAATAAAGTATTTTTTTTGTCTTTTCATTACATTAAACAATCCTCATATGTGGTTTATAGAATTTGAACTATATATTGTGTAGTGTGTTTTGCTTATCTTTTTTATTCCTTATCCTAATTTTGTAGAAAGTCATTAAATAGAAATTACAGTATTTCTCCCTGATCTTGGTCCACAACGACCCCATGAAGTGGCATGAGACCAACTTTGGAAACCTTTAAAATGTGCCCATTCAATACCACTTCACACAGAACGGCCATGATAAACAAATCAACAAACAACAAGTGCTGGCGAGGCTGTGGAAAAAAGGTAACCCTAGTATATTGTTGGTGGGAATGCAGACTGGTACAGCCACTGTGGAAAAGAGTTTGGAATTTCCCCAAAAAACTAAAAATGGAACTGCCTTTTGACCCAGCAATTCCACTGCTGGGATTATACCCTAAGAATCCTGAAACACCAATTCGAAAGAACCTATGCACCCCAATGTTTGTAGCAGCAAAACTTACAATAGCCAAGTGCTGGAAACATCCTAAGTGCCCATCAGTAAATGAGTGGGTCAAAAAGCTGTGGTACATTTATACAATAGAGCACTACACAGCAGAAAGGAGCTCCTACCCTTCGGGACTGCATGGATGGAACTGGAGAGCATTATGCTAAGTGAGATAAGCCACGCAGTGAAAGACAAATACCATATGATCTCACCTATTAGTGGAACCTAATCAATAAAACAAACAAACAAGCAAAATATAACCAGAGATATAGGAATAAAGAACAAACTAATGGTAACCAGAGAGGTAGGAATAGGGGGATAATAGGGGGATAACAGGGGAAAGAAGGGGAAAGGTCATCAAGGAACATGTGTAAAGGACCCATGGACAAAGCTAAAAGGGGTAGGATTGAGGGTGGGAGGTTGGGGGGGGCAGGGGAGGGTGGTAGGGGGAAAGTGGAGACAACTGTGCCTGAACAACCATTTTTTTTTTAATTAAAAAAAATTCTCAAAACATCAACATTAAAAAGTAAAATTAAAAAATAAAATGTGCTCATTGAATTACTGAAGTAATTTTCTTACAAAGAATGATAATCCCAGGTATTTAATCATTTATATTCTATCATGTGCTTTTTTGAGGATTAAGAATAATGTCCCTAATAATCTCAACATTTCTTAATTGAACTAAAACCATTATATAATGCAATTGTAATTTACTTGTTGTAAAGACACAATCAGTCAGGAGGCTTTATGGTAGGATCTAGGGCTTATAGGATGAGTTCTCCCACTTTATGGAATCCTCTATGTCATCATGAGAATCCTATAGGAAGAACTGTTTATAAAGCTCTATGGTTGTAACTATCCTCCCCTTAACCTCTGTTTCCTTCTTGGCACACAAGGCAGTATGTGTGCTTAGTTTGCCATATCTGCATGAACCAGGTTACGATTCTTGCTTTTTCCCCCGAATAAATCATTTTTGGTAATGAAACACCTAGGTAATATTTTTAGTTAACAATCTTAGGTGAGCTTTACATTATTTACATTAGTTACAGAATTATTTACATTATTTACATTATTTACAGACACAAACAGAAAAAAAAACTTCTAATCTGTTAGCAACATGAATAATTTTGATAGTGGAATTACAACAATATTAAAATCTAAACAACCTGAAAATAAAATGTCAGAATGAAACATTTTAAATCAGACGATATAACAAAAAAGTATTGGTTCATCTGAGTACAAGAAAACACTGGCAAGTTTTAAGGCAATATGTGATCACTGTTTTAGATGGAGAAGGGCGAGTTGCTCAATGCTATCTGAAAATGAACTTTTGATAGGAAAAGGGAAGAGGTTCAGAACAATGAAAGAAATACCAGTCACATAAGAGCCAAGCCCAGAGACTAAGCTTTTGTGGTTCTCTCTTTTATCTCTAAAACTAAAGAGCATCTGCTTCACAGTTGTTCCAGCAAGGGTGAGAGAATCTCCTGTGGCTACTCTGAAAGTTAGATTTGCACAATTCGTTTGGTTCACGGGCAGAAATGGAACTGAGTAGTTCAGCTCAAAAGATAACTGTGGGCTCCACTGAAATGCATTTAACTATTTTCAGCCAACTGGTGGAGTAACATGTGTTATTGTTGTCAGGTTACTGAATCCTCGGTGTGCATAGGCATGGAAGTTCTGCCAGGACCATCATTTTTATTTTGTTAAGAGTTCAGTGGTAAATTTGCAGATATTTTAAAGATCAAGCTTTCTGAGGCTGTTCCCCAACTACTGACATCAATGATTCCTTAAAATCATTTCTAGTGATATCTCACCCAAATCAGGTCCTCTGTCAGGTTAGAATATATTAACTAAATAAAACTGAATTTGACAAGTCTTCCTTTTTTGCAGCTAAATAATGGGCCAAGATGTCCACTGATAGTGGTATTTAACTATTTATATTCACCATACAAGTAAACACACCCCTACAACCACACACACAGAGAAATATATTTGAAGGGGAAGTGTTGAATAAAACATTTGAGAAAAGTTGTAGACATCGTGACACTCAACCACAAATACTTTTGCATACAATTCCTAAGAAGTTATCGTAAAAACCATCCGCTCAAAAAAAATTAACTTTGCTACAATCCTCTTTTTTATATAAAGGACATATTCAAATTTATATCCATATTTCTACACAGTCCCCAAATTACTTTTATACTTGCTTCCCATTGTCTCCAATCAACATATTTAATTACTTGCCATTTCTTTTCAGTCTTTTTTATCTAGTGGCATTTGTTAGTCTGTATTCTGTTATTGTC
Organism: Mormoops blainvillei; assembly: GCA_004026545.1. Lineage (NCBI taxonomy): Eukaryota > Metazoa > Chordata > Mammalia > Chiroptera > Mormoopidae > Mormoops > Mormoops blainvillei. The sequence continues at coordinate 60,942 of PVJD01006548.1, forward strand.
CTCATCATTAACTTTTTTGAGGCATCTACAGCAGTTCATTGATCAAATTTCCTTCGTTTTTACTTGTCTGATTAGATTCAGGTGAGATATATTTATTTTTAGCAAAAATACTAGACAGGTGATATTTTGTCCTCCATACAGCACAATGGGCGACATATCAAGGCAATTTTTAGTCATGTTAAATTTAATCATTTTGTTACGGTGTTTGCCAGTTCATCCATTGTGAAGACGAGATGTAGCATCATTTCCACTTTTAATAAGCAACTAATATTTGAGCTGATACTTTTAGATTAGCATAAACTGATAATCATTGCCAAAATCAATGATTTACAATAGATGTTGTGAAAAGGTGGATTTTTCTAATATTACCTTTACTTGTACATTTATGACAATCATTTCCTATGAAGAGCCTTCCCTTTTCTCCTTATTTTCTATTTATTGTTTCATATTCTTCCCCCTATGGGGGATACCAGGTCATCATCAATATATTTACAGACTTTCTCAATCAAAAAGAATTTTTTTAGATTACACATTAATAGCAGTGTTACGGAAAAATGAAACGACCAGACACTGAGGGGTTAGGAGAACGATCTTTACTTACGTGCACCGGGCCCAGAGGAGACAAACTCCAAATTCTGAGCCCAGAACAATAGCCCCGCATTCCCTTTATGCTGGGCTAAGTGGGGTAAGGGTCTTGGGAGGCGTGGTATAGATTTGGCGCAAAAAGGGTTTACAGAGGTGGAAGAGAAGCATTTACATTATAAGTCAGGGCAATTAGCATTTCATCTCTGGTATCAGGCTTGATTCCCTCTACAGCAGAACCAGAACTTAATCATCTAAGTAATAATCTCTTAATAGCACTGTTTTAACATTATGTCTCCTTGAGCACATACATATAACTACTAAAATTATTTTTCCTTTGTATTATTAATTTGATTTACAGTTAGTATAATTTATTTATATTTGTGTACAAATAGAGGGTTTGCCTTTTTTCTATCCAAATAAATGCTTAAGTATTTTCGAATAGGTGAAATGTTAATCTACTTCAAACTGTAAACTATACAAAAAGACATACTCAGAGAAACTTCATGCTTTCTTTATCCCTTTCCCTGCTTACCAAACATCCATAGTCTTGTTTCATCAGGGTTTATATTATATGCATAAAATTCTATGTATCCATATATGCACATATACTGATCCTTAAGCAATACCTTGGCTAATATAAAATGCTTTGTCTCCCATGTTCTTCAGTTAAAATTTTTATATGCACCAATGTTGCCTTGCTCTTATATTTTGCTGCTGAATAGTCCAATACCAATCAATGTTTCTTTTAAGTGACATAGCAAGGTTCCTGGAAACTCTGAAATTTTCTTTGTCTTAAAATCTGATCTGTTTTAGTACTATATGTTTTGAAGTCTACTGTCCAGCATTCATTTTCCCATATCATGTTAGATGCTCTCAAAACATAGTTTTGGAAAACTATTCTAGGAAACTTTCTTTGATTGTAATTATGACCAATAATTCTGTTTTGATTTTAGGAACTCCACTTAAACATATGTTGGGAACTTCATGGCCTATATTCTATGTCTACCTTTCCTTGTCTTCCATATTTCATTTAACTTCTATTCTAAGGCTAATATCCATATGCTTTCTTGACACTATATTTTTAATCAAATCTATTGACTCAGACATTTTAAGATGTAATTTTTTTCTAACATTTTTAAAAGTATTTTATTTTCATTATCGAAATTGTACCATTCTCTTTTTACATACCTCATTTTTTTTGGGCCCAATCCTATTATAAGATTTTGAATTGGTGCTTTTATTTGCCTATTTATTTATTTATTTATTACCTCAAATAGTCCTTTAAGCATATTGAATTCAGAGTTCAAAGTGTGGTGTGCACTATATTTTGGTTTTTAGGGAGGCAGCAGGGAGAATTTTGATCAAATGAAATGTTTTCATTGTCATTTTCTGTATTCTTATATTAAATTTTCATAGATGCCATTTTTATCTTTGTTTCTTTCATGGTTTTTAATGTCTCATTTTCCTGACCAGAGTTATACTTGCATGTAAAGTGGTATAAGTGTTCTAGGTGACTTACTAGGTTTCACGAGTTTCAAGATGTCCTCCTCCGCCGATGTATAACAAGCAGGTTCTTTAATCACTGCTGTAACTGGGGGAAGAGTGGGGGGCGGTGGTGTGGGTGTCGTTGCTGTTCTCCTAATCACAGCATCTAAAGGAATATCTCTTTACGCCTTTCCCAGCAAGCTTCTAAGTCATTCTTCTCATTTCCAAGTTACATACTTTCCTGTCCCCAAAACATTCCTTCCTTTAAAAAAAAAAAGCCACTCTTGTTCTGTGCATTTTCAAATATTCCTTGTGATTTCCCAGTAGCCAATGCTCAGATATGGTAGACCTCAGACACGTTTTCTGCATTCACCTTGAAGTAAATTTATCCGTTTCATTACCCATTGGTTCCATATCTTCTGTTTTCTTCTATAGTGAGTCTGCTAAACTCTTTATTTTTTATTGTTCAGATACAGTTGTCTGCATTTCCTCCCCACCCCACCCATCCCTGTCTCCCACCCTCAAACCTACTTGTCCATGTATCCTTTACACATGTTCCTTAAATTGAGTTGTAGGTTCTGTATCTGACTCAAATGTATTTGTGTATATATTTCCCTACTTACATGTAATTTGTGGATTCTATGTATCCTAGGCATAGTCTAGACATGAAATAATGTTGGTATAGTTTGTTTTACTTAATGATATGTATATTTGTGTTTGTGGGAGGGGATTATGTAGAGATATTCAACTTTATGTAGCCTTTTTCTTTTACAGAAATTGATAACCAAATATGTATCAGTTTTTTCAAGCTCTCATTGAAATCCAGTCCTGAGTTAACTGATGACCTCCTAATTACTTCATATTCTTATGAAATAATAAGGGAATCAAGTGTATGTAAGTCATAAGAGTAGCAAGTAGACATAGTAAACTTGGGGTTTTGTGTATGGAAGTGGTATAATGAAGATACAGTCTTTCATTTGACAGATACATTGATGGGACTTTTGGCTTTTTTTTTTTTTCATATAACAAGATGTTATATAGTACTTGTGATGGTAATGAACAAGACAACATCTTTCCTTCCAGGAACTTAAAGTATCATGAGACAGATAGATATTAAATAAATATCTATAATAAATAAATACAACATCTAAAACTAAATACTTCAACTCACATTTAGAATATACAAATAAGTAGAAAAATATGGCTAATAGGAAAAAAATGTGATGCATATGAATAGTTTGTTCAGAGGAGAAACCTAAATGGCATTTAACTGCAAGGAGTAATTATCAACCTCATTTACACTGAGGGGATTTATATTAGAACTTGGCTGAAATAACGCTTTATACCAATCAAAAGGGCAAAAATAGAAAGAAAGACAATGCCACATATTGGCAAACACTGTTAAAAGCCATTTAAACTGATATAACAGTTATGAAGGAAATCTGGCAGTGATTCATACAATAAAATGTATAAATATTTCATGACATAGTTTTGCTATTATTGTGTGTGTGTTATCCAAGAGAAAAAATAGATGAGAATGTCAACTGCAAAGGTCTTAGAAGGGACCCATAAACAAGGATCGTGTTTGTGGTGAGATGAAACAGGAGGCAATATCATTGTTCATCACTAGAGTGTGTATGAATGAAATGTAATATATACAGTGTCAAATGTTATGCAGCACTTAGGAACAAAAACTACGGCAACAGTAAAGAGCTTTAATGAGTGGATGAAAAGAGTAATAAACTGAGGATATATAAATTGATTACAGTGAAAGTGTTTCCTATGATGAGGAGTTAGACATGGAGATCAGTTATGAAAGGATAAGAAAATAACCTAAGAAAGGAGGGTGTTCTTGCAAGGGACAGAGGGGTCTCTGGACTGACTCTCTACACTGAAGATTACATTAGCTGCCTGAATGGAATATAACAGGGAAGCAAAAGAAATTTTGTTCTTGATCAACCTTTCCTGATTCAAGGGACAGTTATATGCAAGCACACTATTACAAAATCCCATTCCTAATACCTCTGACTTCTGATAGAAAAATTCTGCGTATTTTATTGTTTTTATTCCTTTATTTCTTTTTAGTTATAGCTCTGGGGCACACAGGTCCTTGCTTTTTCTTAATTTAGAAAAATTTCATTCCAACATTTACTGGATATTATTGAAAAAATACAAGTCATAGAAGGGGTGAAAGTGGTTCAAAAAATATCTGAGTAGTAGTTACTTTTGGGTAGTTATTTTCTTTGAGTGAGAAACATCACTTTCTCCTTGGGAACCAGCTTCTAATTCCCTAGTACATAATTCTATGATTTTCCTGTGTCACATTCCCTGTACAATACCACTGAATATCTCCTTTGTCTAGTACAACCCTAGAGCCAGGTAAGAGCATCCTCAGGTTTGGGCTCCACATTTTAGATAGCCCCATGTTTCACAAAAACACTAAAACACTATTAAGAAACACATGGGCATCTCAGAAATTCAGGAACTGGTACTCAGTTCTGGCATAACATGTTCCATAAGCCAAAACGTCTACTCATATATTTATTACTATCTAGACCTCAGGAAAATATTTCTTTGCAACCCTTCAACTATGCCCAAATGGTTTGAAAGCTTGTAGATATATATGCTGCTGTCGATATGAAGAAAGTCTGCTTCTGAGTGAAGGGAGAGTTTAAGCAATGGAAGCCCTTAGATAAGAGGGAAGAAAAATTAAATAACTTGATAAATATTCTCAAAGAGCAACAATGCAATAGATTCTTACATATTTATAAGATAGTTGTATGATATCTATGAGAAATTATAGTGAGGGCGAGAAAAATTTTGAACTCAAAATATAATACTTTTAAATTATGTATATTTTATTACACATCAAAACATCACCAGAACACCAAGCATATACGAAAACCATTCATTTCGAACATGTTTGCCACCTGACAACATGTATAAAAACCATAGCACTATGTTTAAAATTGTGATTAAGACATATTTCAAGATAGAGAATACAACATTTTACTTAATAAGCTGTTAGCTTGATTTGTAACTTCTAAATATGTGAACACAGGTTGTATGGCCTCCATTTATATTATGGCACCAGGCCCTACAATTCTCAATCAAAGGTCTATCCCTAGTAACAGTTTCAATAGCCTGTTACTTAACATTAATTTGTATTATGTTTAGCCAATATTATTTAAGACACATAGTACATTGTCCTTTCTCTTTGTGTGATGCAAGTCCCATGAAGGCAAGTAGTTCTGAGAACCTGGCAACCAGTGTGTAGCAACAACTGTGTCATGTCATGTTCAGGACCAGGTGGGAGGGAGCAGTCTTAAGAGTAGCATTTATCATTGTGCCAAATATATACTATCTACCTAATAAATACTCATTGAGTTGAATTGGACTCATTTTCTTATGAAGTAGAACACTGGTGGAAAACCTTCCAGATACTAGAAGACTTGATAAAGCAAAAAGTTAACTAGCTTACTTCTAACTCAGGACTCATTATTTCTTATATGGACTGTAAAGCCATCTTCCTAACTTTCCTCCCTGCTTTTAGTCTTGTTCTCCACAGATTTAACTTTAATGTGATAATGTGCTAAGAAAGAGTAAGCTAGGGGGGGCAATTTAGAAAGGGTGTCAGGGAGAGTGTCTTTGAGGAAGTGACATTTTTTCTGAGCTTGGCTTGGTCATCGGGAAAGGGCTCCTGGTAGAGGGAACAGCAGTGACATACGCTAGCCGGTAGGAGAGGCCTGGCCATGCTCAGAGACCATGAAAGTGGTCATGTGGAGCAAGGTGGAAGAGTGGGACAGCTTAAATGGAAATGGTAGACAGAGACAAGATCAGCAATATCTCCTTGTAGATCATGATATGTGATTCAATTTTATTGTAAGTTGAAAAGATATTGATGTTTTCAAGCAGAAATGTGATAGCAGTGCTATTCGCTTTGTAAAAAGACTACCATGGATATATCAGATCTAACTAAAATGTAAATATCACCATTCCAATTTTCTATGTAAAACCTGTCATATCCTCCCGATCACAAAGAATAAGTCCAACTCCATTGTTCATAAAGTCTTCTGTGATCAGGCTTCTGTCATCCTCTCCTGTTCCTTCTTCAGTCATACCCTGTTTCATCTGTAACATTGTTTAAACATGAGTCTGCTTGTGATTTTTTTGGATACAATGTATTTTTCTTATATACATGTATGTCCATAAATTGTGTCCTTTTCAGTGAGAAACATTGCCCTTTTCATATCTCTGCAAGCTAAATTACATATATATGTAAATACATATATGGACTAAGTGAATGAATATTGTTTCACTTGGTTCTCATAAATAATTCAATAATTAAGGAGGATGAAATTTGTAGGGTTAGAGTAATTTGCCTAGATATGAATCTCATTACTAAAGTGTGGTTGAGCTAGGACTCAAATTTGATCTCCCTAATAAAAAATTCTCTCCTCTTTCAATTATGTGAAATGGCTTTTCATCCTATTCCTTATTATAAATGAGTAAAATTGTTGCTAGGTATATAATTCTACTCTGTAAGTTTATCAGATTGAATAATGAAAAACCAGGGATCATGTTTCCTAATTTGGAAAAAGAATCTAAACTTATATATTCAATTTTCTGCATACTTAAAAGCATTGATTTGTTTAGATCATCATGATTCTTGACATCCAATTCAGTTCCAATGCTTAACTTGAAGTGCTAATTTAAGTTTTTCAAAACTTGGTAGTTGCAGATTCTAAAATAGGTCAAAAGTTAGGCAAAATTCATACTATCAGCTAATAATCCAAGAGCAAAGGTCCTATTACAACACAGAGATTGCACTATTATTTTTTCTTAAAAGGTATAAAACTTTTGGTTTCATTTCACTGTAAACAAACTAAATAACTCTGCAGATAATTATAGCTTATTCACTGCATTTAAATTTAGCTTCAAAAGTTTGGATTTTGTATTATATTATCAGCCAAAAATTACGTTTCCCACTTAAAATGTGTTTTACCATTTAGGAAGTACATTCATAGGCATTATTTTATCTTCATGACAATCCTGGTGAGTGGATATTATTATCGTCCACCAGTTTACATGTATCAACACAAACGTACAGGGTTGCAGATCACTCAATGCCACTCAGCGCTGTGGCCTTATGGGGGCCCATTTGGGGGCTTGAAATCGGTCCAAGTTTGCAGTTTATTATATGAAGACAGAAAATACTTTCAATGACCAAAACTCTTGACAGAACAGAATGAGAGTAGCTCCACTTTCCAATAAAGAGAGGAAAGATAACAATTTATTACTCTGTAATTCCAGTCTTCCAACTCCTTTCACCCTTTAGATAGTTATAGGACTGTAAGTCGAAATAACAAAGGACTCTCTAGAACATAGAAGGTGAATATATCTAATCTAAAAACAATTCAATAAGCAAAATATTACTCATTTGGTCAATAAAAATGGAGTGATATTTAAGTATATAAATCAAGGTCACTCATTTAATTTTTATTGGAAACCAATAGTCAGTGGTGAAGGCATCCACTTAATTTTTAGTGTAGAAACTTTGGTATTCCTCACAGATGGCAGTCGTTTCCTTAAAGCAAAAGAAAATATTTTTTCCTATGCTGTGCAAAAAATCTATTCAATATTACAGGGTACATAACATGAACAAGATACCATCTGACTCCCCAAAGGAATTTGTAAACCATCAGTAGTGCCCATGCATACCACAAGCAATGCACTATCTTCTCTATAAGTGGGGATGTAACCAGAAGAAAAAGTTCTCATTAGGTTTACAATGAGAACAAGTCAAATATAGCTGAAGTGGGAAAGCAGACATCTTCCTGTGCAACCGAAAGCACACTGCCCCCATGAAGAAGAGGTGAGTCCCTTACACATGAGTTTATACCATCAATTGGATGATGCCATAAAACTGGCCAAGTAGAAGGAAAAAGACAAGGAGTTCGACCATGGAGCTTACTTCTACCAACTGCTTGGCAGAGGAGAACTAAAGAGTAGACCTTGGTGGGAGGTGGGGGATATCTAGAAATACAAAGAAACCCCAGTTAGAGAAACAAAAAGACCATGTCATGTATTATGGACTTCAAAGCCATTAACTTAGGTAGAAAAAAAGAGGCAAAAATAATTCACTATGTTCAGAGTTTAGCGCTAATACCTGTGAAGAGGGCCATCAACTTCACTAATACTGACTGGAGGTGAGGTCAGGGGATGTTGCAAATGGGAACATTGGTGGACGCTTTAGGAGAAAGCCTTAATAAAAGTATCTGCCGTAGCTAGTTGGAAGGGGAAGGAAAGCATAGTTTTTAATTGTGCTTCTCATCAGACAGGACCATCCAAAAGCTAACAGAAGGTAAAAATAAATAGGAGATCTGTACAAAACTGTGTTTTCTCTCTCATCTATTGATCATGTGAGTAAAGTGAGGCAATGTACCTTGCACTTTGAATTGTGAGTGTGATACGGACAGCAAACTCATATAAAAAAGTCTCGTGTGCAATCTCCTGAAGATCCTCAAGGGTCTCTGAACCACGGAAACTTGTGATCAGTGACATGCAGTGGGATATAGGTTTTCTAATGTATTCAGTAATATTGTAATAACTATGCATGGTCCAGTTGGATACTAGAAATATCAGAGTGAATACTTTATAATGTATATGATTGTCTACCCAGTGTACCATACACCTATGACCAATACAAAATAATATTGAATATAACTTTAGTTGAAAAAAGGTTTAAAAATAGGCAAAGGTCTATACTGGAGACACCAGGTCTTACAATAGCTCTGCTTTCCCAGGGAGTGCTGAAAGGGAAGATGGGCCCAGGTTTTCACTGACTATAGATGTTTGCCCTGCCTATTAGCAGACAAGTCCTCTCTAGAAAAACTGCACTTATCCTAGTGTAGCTATCATTAATGGAGCACTTACCATGAAATGGTAAGAATACTAAGCACTCCATGGACTGGGTTGGCCAAAAAGTCTGTATGCTTTTTTCTGTGAAATAAATGACACATTTTCATTTTCACCAATAACTTTATTGATTTGGATATTTTGAGTATGTCAGCTATCTCCCTCTATTGGCATCTAGTGGACAGAGGCCATGGGTTCTGTTAAACATCTTCCAATTCATAAGATAGCCTCACAGCAAATAACTATTTGGACAAAATGTTAACAGTACCGAGAAACTTCACAAACCACTTTTGACACATTTGATCAGTCAGGGCACCTTTACCATATACTGCACAAATCTTTTTCTTGTGTTTCAGTTGCATTTTTACCTTTCTTGAAATAATAAAGCATAACATGCTGAAAATGTTTCATTTTGTTCCATCTACAATATTAAAATGGATGCACAAAAATTCACCAATTTTGATAACCTTTTTTAAATGCACACTGATATATAGCTTTCACAATACAATCTAACAAAATTGTTTCAAATGATGTTAAAGACCACTAAGCACTACTAGAGCCATCTTATGGAAAAAAAATGTAGCCGTCTCTTTGGCCAACCCAATATGTTTAAACTCTAGTTATGGTATCAACTCTGAGGTATTATATGATCTCACTTTGAGGTCCAGAGGTTTAAGTACAAGTTGATGTATCTACTTAGTAGCCACAAGAAGATTCAAGATCAGTTCTTTTTGGCTTCAAAGTCTATACTCTTAACCACTACTCTAGGATGACTTGAGGAAGTTCACATAAGATTGTTTTGTTTTGTTTTTTTATGCTGAGTCACAGGCAAATCATTTAGTATCTGTGTGTTTCTTATACAGGCCCCCTCCAACCATCACTAACCTGGATCCCAGAGAGCAAAAAAGAGGAAAGTTGATGCGGAGAGGTCAGAGTTCGCCAAATTCAGAAAGAAAGAAGGGGTGTGATGGGGAGATATGGAGAGGGATGTATTCACACAAAGATGCTATGATGTAAGTGCTATTGGTTTGGTCCATTGGACGGAGTATCTAACCCATTTCTCACAAGAAAAGCTTGAGCCTCTTCCAATCGTTATTTCAGATTTTTCCTGTCGTTATTTCATATCTTCTCTGAATTATGATCTGAGCATCCCCCGGAAACATCTGCTATGACAGAATAAAAAGGAAGAGTAGAAAGGAGGAAGAGGAAAAGTAAAGAAGGCAACAAGGATAAAATATATTCTAAGTCTATAATATCATGATATAATCAAGGATAATGGTTTTGACACAATTTTCTAGGCATACCATATCATTTATTACACATTTATAATCCAATCTTCACTGTTTAGGTTTAAACCAAAAAGGCAGAAAATTCTAACATAAATCATCTCAACTAACTCTCCCTATAGTCCTATAAGAAAAAGAAGTTTAAAGCAAATACGACCATTTATTTATCTGCTTTGCCTCACTTGGTTAAGCTTTTACAAAAAGCTTTTAAACCAATGTTCTACTTCATGGATATAATTGAAATAACAGGAAGCCTGAAAGGATAGATCGAAATGAGATTAATGCCCTAATCAATGGATTGGAAAGGTAGGGAACAAAAGTACAACTGGCAAGTTTCCTTTGCGGTAGGTAATTTTGTCTTGTTAAGTGTATCTAAAACAATCTATGTGGTGTTTGGGACTGTTTCATTCACTAAATTTTGGCAACAACTTAGAACATCAGATTTTTATAGCTGTATAATACAAGAAAAATGTACAATTTGATAATTATTTAGCAAATTTGACCAATATGGGTATGTTTATACAAAGTTAAACTGTGTTGTGAAAGAAAAACCTCAAACTACAGAAAGCAACAAAATTATTCTAGTGACTACAGAACTGATTTTATCGCTATCTGGATTCTAGATCAAATCCCCTTTACAACTGGCTGTGTAACAGAGAGTGGGTTACTCGACTTTCCTAAATTTAAGCCTTTTAAATGTACGACAGAAATAAAGCATGCACAGATATCATACATTTTGAAATTTACATGTACATGTCTAAAATAGCTGGTATTCAAGGGAAACAAAAATCTTCATATCTGGAAGTGACACTCATAAATTGACTACTTTAAAGTTAGCCATTGTTTATTTAATTCTAAAACATACTCTTACACATCGAATCAATATTTTTACCAACCTCTCTCAACAATTTTCTATTGTTTCAAAATTCTGACAAAACTAGCTAAATCAAATATAAATAGTTTTATGTGAAATAGAAAATATTATAAAGAAGCAGGAATTTATGAAGCCAAAGCTGACTTCGCTGTCATTCAAGTGGAAATGTTGAGTGGACAGTTGGATATACAACCCAAGAAACAGAGGGAAGAATAGAGGCTAGAATTAGAAATTCAGGAGTCACTAGCTTATATAATCAATCCAAATATTTTCACTTAAAAGGCTTATTTGCTATTGTTTAAGAACTTCTCTTTCTCAGTTGTTAACTTGCTGATATGCAAATTGCAGATGTTCATCAATATTGCAGCAGCCAGCTCTGGCTTCATATTCAAATGTAATCTGAAGCGCTGAATATTCAGTTGCAATATTTCTCCTCTTGTTCTTTCCCCAACTTCTTCACTTAATTATTAAATAACTACTTGTTCTTCCTTAGAACCCCAAATGATGCCCAAGCAAAATAAAAAGTATCTTTCTCTTTCAGGATTTTTAGTCATGGAGGCTCGAAATCAAAAGCATGCCTTGTACAGGCAGCGTATAAATGCACAGAATGAAAGCCTGTGTGTGTCGTCATCAACATGTCAGTTTAGTTACTATCTTATCATAGGCTATACATGCATTTCCAATTTCCAGCAAAGATTCTTCTCAGGGTGTCATTTCTGTAGAGCCTATGATATCCAGTCTTGAAACTTACTGAACTCTCTGAAACCATTCCCTTTAGTCTCAAAATAGCATCCATATTTTAGAGCCTATGCTGTTTCTAACTGCATTTCTACAGTGAACAGGATCCATTCATTCTTCAAATTCTAGTGTCTTGGTAGTATTCCTTTAGAAAAAATTAATAATTATTATAAATAGAAGATATATTTCATGCCTCACCTATACATCCTGCTGGTCATTTATCTTTCCTGCTTAAAAATTCATCATAATCCTCTATTGCCTCTAAAATAAAGGCATAAATATCCATCCCAAATCAACCAAACATTGCTACTAAATACATTGGTTGTCCTAAACAACCTTCTAGAAAATCACACATATTACCTAAGAAAAAAAGTCAACATACAACTTTGACCTTTGACAAAAGTAACTATCTTTCTCCCCAATACAACCATATTTTTATTCTTCACACTTAATTTTATGTATTTTTGAAGTTTCATTTTTATTACTCCTCATAAAGCTAGGCAGAAATTTCCAAGAGGAGTGTCTCTGTATTCTGAACTTATACTTTAATTTATGCTTAGTTATATGTAACTATATAAATGTAAGCTTAAATAAAATTATAAACTCATTCTTTCTTCACACTAGTCACATTTTATTTCCTGAATGATTACATATAGGTAGTGGCTACCATACTGGACTTGAAGGTCAAAGGGTTGGTGATTAAGATAGGTACCTCTAGGCTTTTAGAGAATGCCAGTAGAACTGAAAATTTGAATTTTAGAAAAATAAAGGAGTCAAGTGGGTGCAATAGCCATTTTCTCATAATTGAATGGCTGATTTAGAAGATATAACTTGGTCTCTGTGTTCCCAAAGGTCAAAGTGAGGAAATAAGTAGAAACTATATAAAAATGGATTTCAGCTCTATATTAGAAGCAATTTACTCTCAAACTATAAAGTGGAAGACACATTTTCAGGAGCATAAAGTGGAATGACTATGGCGTATTCAGAGACCAGTAAAAGACAGTATTGTTTTAAAAAAAATTTTTAAAGTGTGATGATTTGTGTGTGCGTGCGTGTGTGTGTGTGTGTGTGTGTAAAATCTTCCATTAAAAGATTACATTTTAAAAGGTAGGCACAACTAATAAATATAAGCAAATAAAATGCTACTGACATCTTCAAAGTACACCATCCAGGCCTTCTGACAAAAAGCTGGTCACTAGATTGACTCAAGCTTGATAATGTAGGAACATAAGTAACATGAAATCAAATGTATGTGGTTTCGAGAGGAAACTGAACATTTTTTTTTTAACACTGACAATTTTTGAGTGACTCTAAGACTTGATACATACACTTGATATTAAAGAAACCACACAGAGTATATACTTGGTTGGAATAGAGACATTTACCTATGTGGTACACAAGAGAGGAATAACGTAAGAGGTTAGAAACAGAAAGATATATGGGACCAGTATTAATGGCTTCAATTTAATTCCATAGACCATTATTTGTTTTATTGTTGTTCAGTTACAGTTGTCTCACCTTTTTCCCCCATTGCTCTCCCCTGCCCAACACCCCCACTCTCCCAGTCAATGTCCCCCATTGTCTGTGCCCATGAGTCCTCTATTCGTGCTCCTTGGCTTGCCCCATCCCCTTCTTTCCCCCCATTATCCCTTCTCCCCTCTGGCCACTGTCAGTTTGCTCTTTATTTGCATGTCTTTGGTTCTATTTAGTTCATTTGTTTTGTTGATTAGGTTCCACTTATAGGTGAGACCACACAGTATTTGTCTTTCACCACCTGGTTCATTTCACTTAGCATAATACCCCTCAGTTCCTTCCGTGTTGTTGCAAAGGGTGCGAGCTCCTTCTTTCTTGCTGCTGCATAGTATTCCATTGTGTAAATGTGCCAAAGCTTTCTGATCCACTCATTTACTGATGGGCACTTAAGCTCTTTCCAACATTTGGCTATTGTAAATAATGCTGCTATTATAATTACTTATTGAGTGACTATTCTGTGCCCAGCACTGCACAGTGTGTCAGCAGAGAAAAAATATTGTACCATATTGCAGTATTTATGTGCTCATTAATTTGAAAGTGGAATAATAGTTTTAGATAATTGCTCTAATTGTGGGGTATGGGTGTGAGGATATAAAGGTTTCCTGTAATATAATCATGTTCTTATGGCAAACCTCATGGATGAGTCTCTTAAACCAGAATTTAATGATTATGGCCCATAAACTTAATCTGCACAGTAAAATTGAAATGTAAAATAGAACAACTACTCAAAAATTCAGAATGGCATTGATATTTTCAGGAAATGCATTATACTTCTACATTATTCAGATCTGATTTTTTATTGTTTAGTTTCACATGATTATTTTTCACCAAGTCCAGGCAGGTCTGAATTACATAAATGAAATGAACTGGAATCAGCATCAGCAATATTGATAATGGATGTGAGACAGTAGGTGAGAAATTACACAATGAAAGCAGGAAGGGTAGGAGTAGGGTTAACCTTAGTCATTCCAAAGGAAAGGCTACCAGCACTTTGTGGCGATTTCTACTTTCCCTTCTGACCCACCTGATACAAAAGTATTCTGATGAATCCTTTCACTATCTTTCACCCAGCTCCCAACACCCCTCCCCAGACCGCTGTCAGTCTGTTCTATGTATCTGTGCTCGTTTCTATTTTGTTTGTTAAATTATTTTGTTGATTCAATTACACATACAACTGACATCATATGGTATTTCTCTTTCTCTGGTTGGCTTATATCTTAAAAAGGTGAAGGAAAGAAGATTATATATATAGATATACATGACACATAGATATGGACAACAGTAGGGCAGAAGTGGGCAAAGGGCGGACAAATGGGGACAGAAAGAGACTTGGCTTTGGGTGGTGTGCACGTGATAAAGTATGCAGATGATGTTTTACTGAGTTGTATACTTGAAACCTGTATGGGTTTATTAACAAATATCACCCCAATAAATTCAATAAAAATTAATCTGGAATACGATTTAATAGACCCACAATCATATTTTCTGGAAAGTGGAGGGTTTTTTATATGCATAAATAGATATTTCATTAGATATTTTCACTGAAGGCTGAATTTAGTTGTGTCTTATGAAATTCAATTCAATATAATTTTATTTTGAATTTGCTCTATACTAATGCATTACATGAAACATGGGGATATAGAAATAATTAAAACATCCTCCCTTGTCTCAGGAATTTCATAATCTAGTAAGAGGTAGACTTGAAAACTAGTAACTACAATTCTCATTAGTTCTTTAAATTAATAAATATTGAGTAGTGAATATATGCTAGGGACCATACAGGCTATTCTAGGTACATGGTTATGAAAGGTAAGCGGGACAACACCCTGTCAAAGATGTCTGTGTCATAATTCACACACCTGCGACTGACTATATTATCTCATGTGGCAAAAGGAACTTTGATGGACTTAAATTAAGGATACTGAGTTAGGCAGGTTATCCTGGATTACAGTCTCTGATAAGACTCCTAAAAATAAAAAGAGTCAGAGTCAGAAAGCAATTGGAAGATTCAGTGCTGCCGGCTTTGAAGAGGGAAGAAGGGGCATGAGCCAAGGGATGCGAGCAGCCTAAAAGCTGGAAGAGGCAGGGAAATGAATTCTCCCCAGAAGCCTCCAGAAGGAATACAGCCCTACTGACAGCTTGATTGGAGCCAGTAGCTCCCATTTCTAACCTGTAGAGCTATCATAAATATGTGTGCTTTTAAACCCCTGCATTTGTGATCGTTTGTTACAACATTAATAAAAAACCTAATACATTAGTAGTGGTTATAGGCAACTAAAGAAACTCATGAGAAAAGAAGATATATAAAAACACTATATAGTTCAATGGATTAACGTGTTGACAATTCATAGTAAGCAGTTACGAAGTTTGAGTCACAGCAGTCTTGAGCGACTGCATGATGCTTTAACTGGGTTGTGAAGAATGCCTCTCAGTTTACAGATTCAAAGCAATGGAAATGTCATTTCAGGTGAAAGGAAGAACACCTGAAAAATGACAGCGGAGTAAGAATGCTGCAGCTCCAAAAGACGAGAAAATTTAGTGTAAAATTCAGTGTAAGATAAGGGAGGGAATGGCAAATAAAGAGAAGGAACATTACATTCCGCAGGTCCCGGAGGCTCATTCACCTGGAGCTCCTGTGACTGTCTATACACTAGACAGTCTACAGAGACTACAGTGTGCCTGTGGCCCACTTGAGGGGCACTGAGGATGCCCTGGCGAACAAGCTGATGAAGAAGCTTATGCCAGGCTGAGTGGGGCATTGAGTGCCCTCATAAATAATGTGGATCTCCCTCCTACTCACTAGGGTTCTGCTAGTGAATATTTAAGAAAGAAGTGTCATTAACAGATCTAAATTTAGAAAGGTAACACAGGTGGAAATACAAAGACTGTACTGGAGTCCTACAAGTGACGTCCTGAGCTATAATTTTATGTGACTTACACATCCAAACGAACTTAAGTGATCATAAGGGGCACATGAAAAGTGCCCTCAAGAATTTTCAAGCCTTCAAACCATGTTTTTGAGCTGAGTTATTTGGTGATATACATCTCCTCTTCAGTTATTGAGTGAAATGTAAAGGTAGTAACTGGGATAGCTTTTCTGTCTTGAAACACTTCTTTGTGTGTCATTTATTTTGCTTCAGATATGTTTTGCTTCATACAGGAAGATAAAGTTATTAAAATGGAATCAGCAACTATTTTCTGTGATTTTTATCAACATTTTGTACTCAGAGTTTAGGTCATATCAAACTGTCGAGTACTTCACTGAGTCTCTATACTTTCCTTTAATTTACATTCCTCATCTTCGACCTGCACTGAAATAACTGCTGGTTGCTTGCTGGGAGATGGCACAATTTATGGTTTAAGCATCATTTGAAGATTCAGAGATTCAGAGGTTTGTTTTGGCCCAACACATTCAACTTTTCATCTTGTTCTCTTGATCTTAAAAATAAGAACGGAAGTGCTAACCTTTGTAACCTTACAGGAATATTCAACGTTCTGACAAAGATGTAGTGACAGAAAGAGAAATGTTCCAACATAATTGGACGTAAGGCCATTTTTACACTCTGTAACCCTGAGAATTTAAAAAAAAAAATTCACTTTTAACTGGATAGCTAAAGAACAAGGAGGAAAAACTTGGTGATCAATATAGATTACTGTTTGATTCTGCACACATGTAGTTTTCTTCAGCATAAAAAGAGAAATGAAGACGAGTATTATATTAAATATATCATTTAAATATGTAAAATATATTAAAATTACCATGAGCAGCAAGAGTCTGAAAGTATTTTTCCATTCTATTTCATATTCATTTGATTTTTACTAGAATATAGTAACATAACTCTTCAAAAATATAATAATATTCACATAATAAAACTAATAAAGTGAACAAATCTGGAAAATATGCTCTGTGATAAAAACATGAAAAAAGGAGCACCGATTGAGTATTTCCAAAGCATTTCCCATGGAGGGTTCATAGATGGTACAGGAAAAATTAAGCTCATGTTGAAATAAGACAGAGAAATGCTGAGCGAAATAAAGTAAAATATGCTCCTTTGCTGTAAATCCGCACAGAGTCATTAATAGGTGACTTAATGTGCATCCAGCTAAGGAGTGTGCTGTGGCAGCGACTGAATTCATTTGACCACAGAACCGTTCTGTCTTTTTTTCCTACCCAGCATTTACAAAGCCATTGTTCCATGCAATAACAGCATTGGACTGCAAGCAATATTTCAAAAACCATTTATAAAGAATGATGAGGTCAGTTATTAATGGGTTACTGCTTATGTCTCCAAGGATTCAAGAAAGAGTAAATGAAAGTCAATTAAGCAAGAAACTTTTAAGTTAAATGAATAAGAAAATTCCTCATAGGGGAACCAGTCAAATGTGAGCACTTGGAGAAAGACAGGATTTATTGCATTATGTGAAAGAAAGAGTGAAATATGATGTGCAAATCACTTCTACTCTTGTTTATGCAATGATAATAGCAATCATCAATATTTGAAAATCTGCAGAAGCTGATAGATTACAAATATAACAAATTCCCATTGGGACAGAAAGACATTCACAATATGACAGGAAATATTAAGGATAAAAATGCTCTGTTTTCAAGAGGCTTTCAGGTAAAGATAATAATTTAACATTGTGAAAACATTAAAAAAGCCCAACAGTTTTTCTAAAAGTGAGAAATAGATATTTTATTGGAGATAATGAAAACTGAGCAGGAATACTGAGTATCAAAAGGCAAACATGAGATGTCAAAATTGGCAGAATCAAAATGATGAGAAATTGATGAGGTCAATCTAGACTGGAGATCTTTTCAGCAAATTTATTTTGTGGGGTGAGTTTAAAGAGAACACAGTGGACATATTATGAAGCCTTTGATTGAGAAGGTAAATATGATTTTTTACAGAACAATTTTAGGAGTCAGTGAATATAGTGTTCCAATCTAAAGATGAAGAAATAAATGCAATTTTTTTTTGACAGACATCAGAGCTCAAGAATTCAACTGTCTGTGATAAGTTAATGTTGAGTTTTAGAAGATTTTGGGATAAATCTTTGTACTTAGGAGAATGGTTAAATGAACAATAGAATAAGGGTAGACTGGTTATATTTTTATTTTTATTATTTTGCTTTTAATCTTCACCCAAGGATATGTTTATTAATTTGAGAGAGAGAGGAAGAGAGAGAGACACATACACTGAAGTGAGAGAAAAACATTTATCAGTTGATTCAGTTCACTGAATTGTCATCCCATACACCAACATGTTGCTGGCTCCGTCCCAGGTCAGGGCACATGCTGAGGTCGTAGGGTTGATTCTTGGCCGGGGTGCACGTGGGAGGCAACTGATCAATGTTTCTGTCTCATATCAATGCCTGTGTCTGTGTCTCTGTCTCTGTCTGTCTCTCTCTCTCTCTCTCTCAAAAATCAATAAACACATATCCTCAGTTGAGTTACCATGTCCCATGTAACGTTATTATCCAAAGAGATGTGAAGCCAAGAAAATCACAGCTATCTATGCTCAAGAAGGCTTATTACCTCAGACACCTTTTTACCCTAGGAACATTATTTTCCTTGACTGTCAAATGGGAAAAATAATGTCATAGAATTATTTATAAGGATTACATAAATAAATGGCACTTAGCTTAGCCAATAGGAGGAGCTCAACAAAAAAATTTTGCTTCCATTTTGGGAACATTGTATTCCATATACCAATAGCTATACTATAGTGTAGTGGATCAATTTCCCCAATTTTTTGTTCATTTTCATTTTGTTTTTTATTGCTTTTCTACTTCACTAAATTATGATTCATTCATATGTTTTCTCCTATGACCTACCTCAATGGTTAGCTTAGAGCTGAAACTCAGCATCTGTGATTAAAAGATCATGGAAGGGAAAAGGAACAAAGGAAGCCAGTTGGGGGTGGCTGGAAACACAAAGTTTGGCCTTTAAAGAAAGACTAAAATGCTTCAGTAAGGCAAAAGGTTTTCCAGAGAAAAATCAGTAAACAAAATATAAAGCCATCAAAAAAGCAAAGTGGGAAACAAAGGTGAACTACTTCGCCATCTTTGCTCCTCCAGGGCTGCTGCTAGGCAATGATTTCTCCTCTTACCTTCTCTTTTTCCACTGAAAAGGTCGTGGAAATGCTTTTACTCTTACATTATCTATTTTTCTTCCATTCACGTTTGCCAGCTGGCTCCAAAATCCCCTTTGCTCTGCTGCTTTCAGAGACCAGGTGATCCCATGTAAAACGTGAAAAACGAGTGGCGGATGATTTTTATAAAAAGTTTTGGAAGAGAAAACACCAAAATGACATGTGGACAAAAATAAAGGATTTTAAAATAAGGACCAAATAGGAAAATTGAAAGTCACTTTAGAAAACACAACAAAAAAGATATCAAGTGACTTCCATTTTTTGAACACTTTAAGCTTTTATGAGTGACACCAACAAGGATGAATCTGTGTTATGCTAGGCAATTGCCTAGGATCTTTCCATGTACATTGTTTATTTGCTTCTCATGGCAAATCTTTGAGAAACACTTTAGATTCCCCATTTTTATAAGAAGGACCTACACTTTAGGGAAATCATACAACTAAAGCTCAAATTTCAAGGAATTATTAATGCAAAACTCATCTATATTATTCTTCACTCTCACTCTTGATTTAGTTATTTGTCTCCACCTATGTTGTTGTCCTTTGAATCTCTTCTGCAGTTCCTGGTTAGTAGTGGAGAAAAATTCCACTCTGACATATAATAAGAATTAGTATTCAAATCAGATCCTGTCACTTTTCTACTACAAACATGTTCCATTATCTTTAGACAAAATCTTATTTACATTTAAGTAGATGTTTGCCAAGATTAGCTTCTGCTTCCTATTTAGCTTTATTCTGTGATTACTTTACAGCTTTTACTTGGCATTTTAGAGATGCTGAAATATTACTGAAACCCTAAAGCATACCTTTGTTCATGAAGTCCCCTCCCCACACTTCACAGAATGCCTTTTCCAAGTATGCCTACTTAGCGAACTCATATTCATCTTTCAGGCACATGATGAATTTAAAAATTCCACATTCTATGTGTTACCTTTAATATCACCAGGCAAACCAAAGCATAATTTCTTCTGTATTCCTGCTACCCTATTACTATCTCTATTAAAGCAATTGTACTAGCAATTGACAGGGATCTTAATTCATGAAAAGAACTAGATTTAGTTGAGTCCTGATGAGGCACTTTTCTTACATTGCATCAGTTCATCTTCAGAGCAGGCCTGCATGAAAAGCACTAATTTCGCAAGGTCACCCAGTTAGTAGGTAAACTCGAAATAAAAACCCAGGGTGAAAAAAGTTCACTTTTTCCTGTGATATTCAAATTTTTTGGTATCTGTTTCTCACTATAAGAAAGGCATTTAAAAGCATGAAAATGTTATGTTTTAATATCCTCATGACTCAAAGGTATTTAGCATAAATACATATACACACATATATATGAATATATAAATATATTATTTTAAAGGTAGACAAAGGCTGTAGCTTGTGGATGACATAAGTTTCGAAGTGGGAGTATTTTAATCATCGTTTACAAGGTGAAAGACATTTGAGTAAAGAGTAATGGAAGGGTACTTCCATTTCAACATGTAAATTGCTTAGAAGTCTTCACTCTCATCTTTAACAAGGAAAAACTGGAAAAATGAAAACCTTTTTGTGGCCCTATCAGAGCGCTGAGTTTGCGGGGCAAATCGCTGCCTTGAAATCCGGAGAGTCAGGCATGCGCAGAGGGTCACAACCACGACCTCTTTACCTGGAGCAGAGCCTTCCAAGCAACAAACACGTATCAACAATTAAATGGTAACTTTGACAAGTTCCTGCACTGAGCGTGAGCCAGCACTAGAGAAAAACGCCTGAGGACTGCAGTCCCAGGGGTACTCCCAACATCTGTGGGCTTTAGCACCGGATTCCCCAACAGGTTTAAATGTTAAAGAAGCAAAAAAGATTTCTGCATGATGGTAGAAAGTGGAGTGAAAGAATAATCACTGTGAAATATGCCCCAAGCTTTCTCCATAGCAAAGGCCATGTCTTTGGCCAGGGGTGGGGGGTGGGGGGGACTAAGAGTGTCTTCTCCCACTGGAGCAGGTGCATTCTTCCCACTCCAGGCCCCTCTAGACTTTTATCTCAGTGGAAGAGTGAAAATCATAATTATTAAGGATTGGGTCTTCAAGGAAATAAATTGGACATGCTGCAGTTACAGAAAGGGAGTTAGGATTGGAGGGAGATGCTATACAACTGTGGAAACACTCGTGAAGATCACAGCCTAAGACACAGGTCCACTAAAAGACAGATTTAATTATAAGAATATAGCAAGCTCCCCCTTACACACACCTTACTGCGATACCAGCAGGGTCCTTGTATAACTATGAAAAACAGCTGGAAGAGTTATGGTCTACAAATTAAGGCAATAGACACAGAATAGCCCACACAATATTGAAGGGAAAGAACTTTCAGAAGACTGAAACTCAAGTTTTGCCCCTTAGATTTATTATCTCCTCATTTATTACAGGGATTCATGTAAAATGTTATTTTTCACTTTCTGATAATTTCCCATCACACATAGAACAAATTCCAAACATATTAGTATAACATTCTAGTGTTACATTATACAGCCTTAGAAAAATATTCAAGTTTTATTTTCTATGTATCACTTAAAACATTTATCAAATGTGTTTATATAGCAAATGTTTATTGAGAACCTATGTTCCAGGAACTGACTGTTCTAACACTCATGATGGAGTAGTAAATAAAACAGACAAAAAAAAAGTTCTATGCTCATGCAACTTCCATACTAGTTGGGAGTGTGGGGGTGAAGGGAAAAAAAAGGAGGGAAATATGTTAGAAGATAGTAATCTGGAAAAAAATAAAAGAAGGGAGAAAGGGAGATAGGTAAGAAGTACCAGAAAGAGAGGTACAATTTTACTGCAGTCAGGGAAGTTCTCTCTGACACATTGGAACAACGGCCTGGATGAAGTGAGAGCCCAGTTCTAACTGAAAATAATCTTTTAAGACTCAGGTCTATTATCTTCTGCTGGAGTAAGACCTAAATGATTGACACTTTATTGCCTTCACAACAATTCTGGGCTTGTTGTCTTATCTACATGTTTCCATAGCGTTCTGTGTTTATCATTCTCATAGCAGTCACTTGGTTAATTAAAAATATTTTGGTATATGTCTGTCACCCTTCAACTATTAAAATATTAATCTCTTAGGAAAGAGACCATAAAATTTTTAACTCTTGTATACTGCTTTTAGCAAAGGAGCTCAGTAAATATTTTTTAATTGATTTGACCTAGATGAACCCGAATGTTTTGTAAACTACTCCATAATTATCACATTATTATAGTTCAATTTTCTTCTCTTGACCTTTGTTTCTTTTTCATAAAACAAGAAATACCATAAGGCTTTCGGTAGTGTAAAAGAAAAGAGTGGTGGAATTTGGCCATTAAAATAAAATGATACAGTTATCTAGGATGGCCCCTAAACTGCCTTTATGAAAAGTAAAGCCTCTCAGAGGAAATCACTAAATAGATCCTTTATATTATCCTTTCTTTTATATTGAGTATGAAATTGGTTATACTTCCAGATTGGTGAACCCAGCAGTAGTACAAAATGAATTAGTTTGAATTTTATCCACCAAAGTTAAAGACGTTGATGGTTTATTTCTTTATTAAAAATTCATAACCTTGGAGTCCTGCTTCCAGCATGACTGAGTAGTTCCTACCAGGCGTTTCCCTCTATGAGATGACAACTGTAAAGTCTGGGAGGGGGCGGGCAACGCCTAAATGCTGTGAAGTGTGAACAAAAGGAAGCAGGTCAATAAGGTAGTGACACATAGAAAAAGGGAACAGGAAAGGTGTGGTATTGATTCCTAATACTTTTTATCCTGAGGGCAGCCTGCAGTAGATGCTATTCTGGCAATGAAACTCCAGCAGCAAAAGTTCAGGGCAACCAATGCTTCTGAAAAGAGAAGAGAACCCCAGAAACAAAATATCTAGAGAAGATACCACCAAATTTTCTGTATGAACTTTCTGCTTCTGCAAATGACCCCTATACCACTCAGATGAGCAGTCTTCAGCTAAAGATAAAATTACCGAAAAGGGTAAGTGCAAAGAAGGCTACTCCTGGACATGTCATAATCAAGCTGCTGAAAAACAAAGGAAGGGAAAACCTCAAAAGATCCTGCAGAAGAATGACAAATTTCCACACAGGACCCTTTTTGAATGAATGCTGGCATTATAAAAATACAAAGTTGTTTTTTTTTTGTATTTGGCAATACAAATGCTTCAGAAAGCATTGAGAAATTATTAAAGTGATGGAATTAATTTTCAAACTATAATTTCATATGAGCAAATATATTCATTGACACTGAAAATTGAATAGGTTTTCAAATAAAAGGTGATGGAGAGTTCATTTCCATTGGATAGGCACTATAGAAAATTCTGAAGGAAGTTCCTCAGGCTGGAAATAAGGAGCACCAAAAGTGCTAAATATTTAGGTAAATATTTATTCTGTTTTTTAAAATACAGGGCCTGGCAGAAGTAAGGCCTGCTTAAGCGTGGTTGGTAGGATAATAATATAGGTGTAATAATTTATAGTTTTTTGGGTTTTTTTAATGATTTTTACTTATTTTTTTTAGAGGGCAAGGGAGGAAGAAAAAGAGGGAGCGAAACAGCAATGTGTGGGTGCCTCCCGCACGCCCTCTACTGGCGACCTGGCACGCAACCCAGCCGTGCACCCTGACTCGGGAATAGAACCGCAGACCCCTTGGTTCACAGGCAGACACTCGATCCACTGAGCTACACCAGCTGCATCTATAGTTTTAATTTGAGCATTTCACCTAAAATGTCATATGGTGTGCTTGAGTGTGATATTGTATTAAAGAATCACACGCTTATGATTTTGTAATAAAAAAGGCGAGTGACTCGTGCCGGAACCTATACATTGAATTGTTTAATTCAGAAAGGATCTTACGTTTTCTTATTTATAATGTATGTTAGTTTGAGACTCAAGCATAAAGAATGAGAACAGTAGATGGAGGTTTATGTTTGCAAGATTTTTACACATTTATATAATACAATACTAACTACAAAGAGGTTATAAAAAGTTAGGGATAAAAAGTGATCATCCCAGATCTGGAAGATTTTAAGAGAATAATACAACAATAACACTGCGGAACTAACATAAAATGCACAGGTAACCTCTGCACCGTGGTGGCATGAGATACCTTCAGTGCGTCCCTTCACAACAATCCATGCTTGACCTTCATCCATAGACCGAAGCGCCTCTGAGGCAGCTGTGGGATTCAGCGCCATGCGCCAAGGAGTCTGGGGAAAACCTTGGCTACCTGCGTATTGAATAACTGGCGCACAGGCCTTGGTCCTGCCTGTGAACCAGCTCCAGCCTCTTGACCGTATAGGTGCAGGAGCCCCTATAAAGCAGACTCGGTCAATCGCTCGTAGATGAAAGAGCTCTTATCTAAGTCCATATTTCCAGAGAAAAAGCTCCATTACACAATTCAAGCAAAAAATATAAATAATTCTTGTAACGCATAGATAGAGCTCAGATGCCTGAGAGATCAGAGGAACAGTTTGACTTTACATGCCTCATACCTGCTCTAGCGGGGACAGCTTAGGGCCAAGGGACAGCACCCTCAGCCTGTGATTTCTCCTGCAGGGAAAAGGGAGAATGTGTAAGTGCCTGGCTTCTCCATCTGTATGAGATAATGCCAAAGGGGCTCATTTACCTCACCCGCCTCACTCCCTCCGGAGTACCGGATTGTGAGCTACAAGGCTGAGGGCAGCTGTGCCCGCAGAAGGTGTGAGCAGACCTCCACATCCCTAGCGGTGTGATGGAAAAGAGTTCTCTCCCGCAGTCAGTCGGTAAGACTGATATGTTGATACAGGAGATGGCGATACCTCATATATAATACAGCTATGCAAAGCTTCGAAAACATCTTAAAATCATTTTTAAAAAATCAAAGAAATAAGGCACCAAATGATTACACTCTGCCAATAACCAGTCTCAAAGACTGAAGGTCTATGATTTACCTGAGGAAGTTTCACTACAGCTATTTTAAGGAGACTCAGTGAGTCACAAGAAGACACACATATGATTTGATATTTTCGGGAAGACAACACATGATTAGAATGAGAAGTTTAACAAAAATATAGAAATCATAAGAAGAATCAAATGGATATTCTAGAGCTGAAGAAACAGTTAATAAAATGAAAACTGCAAGAGCATCAACAAAAGATTTGATCAAGCAGAACACAGAATCTGTGAGATTGAAAACAGGAACATTGAAAGTATTTACTCAGCAGAATAAAGAAAAAAATTTAAAAAGCAAAGAAAACCCACGTGATCTATAGGATGCTGTGAAAGGAACCAGTCTGTGAATTATTGGTATCATAGAACAAAAGAAGGGGGCAGAAAATTTACTTAAAGAAATAATGGTGGAAAGAACGGGAAGGGGTTAGGCAAACAACAGGTATGAATGACCGACCCATGGACATGGACAACAAGGTGGGAACTGACTGTGGGAGCAGGGAATGGGATGGGCGGAGGAGGGCAAAGAGGGAAAAATTGGGACAACTGCAATAGAATAACAATAAAAATGGTTAAAAATAATTAAAGAAAGAAATGATAACTAAGAACTTCTCAAATCCAGGGAAAGATTTAGATATCCAATTTTATGAAGCTCTTAGGTCACCCAAAGGAAAAAAAAAATCACTTTAAAAAGAGTCTCTCTGAGATACATAATAAAACTGTCAAAATTTAAAGACAAGGAAAATTTTAAGAGCAATCAGGGGATAAAAATGCTTGTAACCTGCAAAGGAACCCCCATAAGACTATCAGTGAAATCCCACTAGAAACCTTAAAGTCCAGGAGAGAGTGGGGCAATATATTAAGTGCTTAAAGAAAAAATTTAAAAGCTAGCAGCAAGATAACAATCTTGCAATATTGTCCTTCAGAAATAGAGGAGACACACTTTCCCAGATGAAAGCCACTGAGGGCATTCATCGCTGCGATGCCTGCCTTACAAGAAATGCTGGAAAGGGTTTCTAAAGTGGAAATAAAAGGATGCTCATTACTAAATAAAACATAATAAAATAATCAACATACTGTAAAGGTAATTGTATGAGTAAATTCAAAATACTCTAATAATGTAATATAGTAGCATTAGTCACTTAACTAGCAAAAATGTAAAAGTATAAAAGAGTATTAAAATTACTACAGCTAAAATAATTTCATATATAATATAGAAAGAAAGAAATTATGACATCAAAAATATAAGAGGAGTAAGGTAGAGTGTTTGTATGTAATTGCAATAATTTACCAGTGTAAAAACATACTGTTGTATTAATTATATGTTTTACATAAATCTCACAGTAACCACAAAGCATGACTTATAGCTGATTCATGAAAGATAGAGAAGAGAAAGCATATCAGTATGGAAAGTCATCCATTTATAAAGGAAGGCAGCGAGAGAAGAAGATAATCTGAGAATGAAACCAGGACCTTTGAAAGTATCTAGTTAGAAAAAATAAAGAAAAAGGATTAAAAAAACCCCATATTATTCTAAATGTAAATGAATTAAGTTCTCCAGTTAAAAGGCAAAGAATGGCTGAATGAACTAAAAACAAAACAAAAGAAGACCCAACTATATGCTATCTACAAGAAACTTGCTCTCATTTCAGCTAAGGACACACATTGGCCCAGAGGGAAGGGAAGGTAACATTGCATGAGATGGAAAACCGAAGAGCAGGAGTAGCTACAACACATCAACAAACTGGATAACTTAGAAGAAATGGATACGTTCCTACAAATGAAGAATTTACCTAGCTGGAATAATGAACAAAAAAATAAAAAGAAAATATGAACAAACTAATCATGATTAGTTTTAAAACTTCTAACAAAGAAAAGCCCAGCATCAAACGGTTTTATGGGTAAATTCAACCAAGCATTTACAAGAAGAATTAATTTCAATTCTCCTCAAATTATTCCACAATATTAAAGAGCAAATACTTCCAAATAGCATTACCCTGATACTACAGCCAGCTAAGGACACTGCAAGAATATTACAGATTGATATTGCTGATGAATATAGATGCAAATAATTTTCCATTGAGATATTAGTAAACTGCATTTAATAGCACATAAAAAGGTCATGTAACTATGATCAAGTAGGATGCAGGTATGGTTCAACATATACAAAACAAACAAATGAGCAAAATAAAACCAGAGGCATGGAAACAAGGAACAGAGTGACAGGGACCAGAGGGGAGGTGGGAAGGGGATAAGGGAGGAAAGAAGGGGAAGGGTCTAGTTAAAGAACAAGCATGAATGACCCATGGACATGGGCAACAGGGTGGGGATTGACTGTGGGGGCTGGGGCAGAGCAGGGGAGAGCAATAGGGGAAAATTGGGACCACTGTAATAGAATAAAATAATTAAAAATTAACAAAATGTACAAAAATCAGTATGATATACCAACATAAACAAAATAAAGAGTAAAAGTCATACGATCATCTCAATAGATAAAGAATAAGCATTTGACAAAATTCAATATTCTTTCATGATAAAAGTTCTCAACAAACTAGATTTAGAATGA
The DNA here is from genome assembly GCA_004026545.1 of Mormoops blainvillei. Classification (NCBI taxonomy): domain Eukaryota; kingdom Metazoa; phylum Chordata; class Mammalia; order Chiroptera; family Mormoopidae; genus Mormoops; species Mormoops blainvillei. The sequence continues at coordinate 89,018 of PVJD01006548.1, forward strand.
ACGTACTTCAACATGTTAAAGGTCATATATAAGAATCTCTCAGATAAAATACTCAACGATGAAAGATTAAAAGCTTTTCCTCTAAGATCAGGAATAAGAAGAAAAGAGCTCCTACACTCACATTGCTATTCAACATTGCTCTGGCTAGGACTTCAGTACTATCCAGTAAGGGGAAAAAAAAAGATACCCAAATTGGAAAGGAAAGTATAAAATTGTCTTACTCTGCTGCTGATGATTTTATATATAGCAAAATCCCAAAGACTCCAACAAAAAAACTGTTAGAAATAAACATTGCATTCAGTATAGTTGCAGGATTTAAAAAAAAAATCAACATGCACATCTCAGTTGCATTTGTATACATTATCAAAAATATATTGAAAAAATAAAAAAAATCCCATTCAAGAAAACAATCACATTCATGATGGCATCAAAACCAAAATATCTGCGAATAAATTTAACCAAGGAAGTGAAAAATCTATAAAATAAAATCTATAAAACTTTGATGAAGGAAATTGAATAAGACACAAGCAAATGGAGAGATTTCCCATGTTAAAGGGTTAGAAAAATTTCTATATTTAAAATTTCCATACACCTAAAGCCACTAAAATATAATCACTAAAAAAATAAAAAGAAAAAGAAATCCCAAAGACATTTTTTCACAGAAATAGAAAAAAAATTCCAAACATTGATATTGAATTGAAAAAGACTCCAAATACTCAAAGTAACCCTAAGAAAGAGGAATGAAGCTGGAGAGAACACACTTTGGGATATCAAACTATATTATAGAACTATAATAATCAAAACTGTATGATAATGGTACAAACATAGACACACAGACCATGGAATAGAATCAAGAGTCAAGCAGTAAAGCCTTTAATACATAGTAAACTAATATTTGGCAGGGGAGTCATGAATGTTCAAAGGAAAAAGAATAGTCTCTTCAATAAAATGGTGCTAGGAATACTGGAAAATGACATGCAAAAGAAAGACTATAAAACTTCATTTCATACGACTCAAAAATTTGACTAGAAATGGTTTAAAGACAAGCATAAGACCTGGAATCTGAAAACTCCAAAAGAAGACAAGGAAAACACTCCTTGATACTGGTATTGCCAACAAATTGTTTGGATGACACCAAAAGCACCAACAATAAGATAAGAACAAGTGGTACTTCATTAAACTCACATGAACTAGCACAAACTAACATCAACTAGCACAGCAAAAGAATCAACAAAATGAAATGGCAACCCACGGAATGGGAGAAGATATTTGCAAATCACATATCTCGTAGGGGTTAATAGCCAAAATATATAAAAACTCATGTAACTCAAAATAAATCCCCCAAATCCAATGAAAGAATGGGCAGAAAACCCCAATAAACATTTTTCCAAAGAAAACATACAAATGGCCGAAAACTACATGAAAAAGTGCTGACCATCACTAATCATCAGGGAAATACAAAACTAAATGACAATTAGATATCACTTCACATCTGTTAGGACAGCTATCATCAAAAACACAAGAGATAAATTTTGGTGAGGATGTGCAGAAAAGGTATCCCTTTTGTACTATTGATGGAAATGTAAACTGGTTTAGCTGCTAATAGAAATAGCATGGAGGTGTCTCAGGAATTTCAAAACAGAACTACCATATAATCCATGATCCCACTCTTGGTTATATACCCAAAAGAAATAAAAGTAGAATCTCATGAACACATATGCACTCCCATGTTCACTGCAGCATTATTCACAGTAACCAAGATTTGGAAATAGCCCAAGAGTCCATCAACAGATGAACAAATAAAGAAAAGGTCATGCCCGATTATACACACAGAGGAATATTATTCAGCTATGAGAAAGAAGGAAATCCTGCCATATGTGACAATGTGGTTGGACCTTGAAGACTCAATTCTAAGTGAAATAAGTCAGAAAAAGAAATATTTTATATCGCTTATATGTACAATCTAAAAAAAGCCAAACTCAGAAATGGAGAGTAGAATGGTGGTTGCCAGAGGCTGGGGTTTGGAGTGTGAGGGAAAAATCAAAGGTATTGGTCAAAGTCTACTAACTTCGAGTTTTAAGACAGATAAGTTCTGGGCATCTAATGTAAAGCACGCTGATTATAGTTAATATTGTATACTCAAATGTAGCCAGTAGAATAAAAAATAAGCTAGACAGGCACAGACATACATTTCTATAATCATTTAATTTTTAATAAATGAGGTGTCAAAGAAAATAAATTGCAAAAGGGAAGCCTTTTCAACAAATAGTCCTGGAATACCTGTTTATATATTTAAAAAGAAAATAAACTGACAACATTAAAAAAATTGAACAGGTAATACAGAGAGATTCTTAAAATAGATACCTGACAAAGGACTGTTACCAAACATATATTTAAAAAAATACTTCTACAATTCAATAATAAAGACAAGTAATCTGTGAAAAAAAAAAAGTAAAATTGGATAGAAATTTAACAAAGAAGATACACAAGTAGCCAGAAAACAGCTATTGAACACCATTAGTCATTAGGAAAATCAAATTTAACATTCTGAAATGGTATCACTACACATTCACTACAATATCTAAAATTAAAAGACTGGAAGTATCCGGGTCTGATGATGATGCGGGCGACTGTAACTACCATGCCTTGTAGCCACATTGTTCTACCATGAGCACATAACAGTGCAACTGCTTAAGCCCAACACCTTTTGTTTTCTTTCTAAATAACATTAAACATACCTCTACAAACTAAACCAGAGCAAGCTTGAATATTTACTTAGGAGTAATGAAAAATATGTTTACAAAAATGTTTGTACAAGAACACTCACAGAAACTTTTAGTCATAACAGCCAAAAACTAGAACCAGTCCAAGTGTCGAATATGAAGTGCCTTAAACTGTGGTCTATTTATACACTTGAAATCTAATCAGCAATGAAAAGGAACAGACTTATACATGCAGCAATTAGGATGAATTTCAATTCAGCTGAGTTTGTTACCTTACCAAAGCATACATACTATACAATTCCATTTTTATGAAATTTTAGGACAGGCAAAGCTATTTTTGTGTGTGTGGGAAAGAAAACCAGAAGTATGATTACTTTCAGCTCTTTAGGGGAGGGGGGAAGCTCTTATTTAATTCGAAGTATTTGTGTATTTTGATGTTGTAAATACTATCCCCATGGCTAATTTCAACTACCAACATAATGTCACCAAACAGAACTCAGAAAAAGAATGGAAAATTGGTTCTCGTAAGTTTGTTTAAGCTCCTTCTTAAGATGAAGAAGATGAGGGGAACTTGTAGGTAATATTCTATATCTGGGTAGAGTTTTCAGTTGCATGGTTGCAGGCATTTGTAAACACTTAAATAAGCAATTGCAATTGGTACATTTCACTCCATGTAAATTTACATTAAAGGAAAAAAGAAATATGAAACTGAAGCTAATTATAATTAAACATTTAAGGGTGAATTCTACTGATTTGCAATTTGAAGTATATTAAATATGATATGAACTGATGCTAGATAGAATAGATAAATGAAGGTATCTGTAATAAAGTATGCACACTAATACCAATGATAAGATCCAGACTGTGATTATATGAGTGGCCACTCTAAACTTCATTCAATTCTGCAGTCTATTTGGAAATCCTATAATAAAATAGATAATAAAGGTATTTTTCTTATATTTAAAACTTTCCCTTCAGCAGTTACAAATTCTATTAAATACATTGTCTTGTCTCACAAAGATTACGCTGGCATTTCCAGTTTCTATTTAAGATAAGGCCTTATCTTCATATACATAATTTTTTTCATTTCCTCTGTAAACTGTTTTTCTACGTCTAATTTTTTTTTGCATTACATGTTAAAAACCAGGAACAATTTTATTTTCCTAACATGTACAAAATTAATCAGCATCACTGTCTTCTTCAAAACCTTTCTTAGCTCTCTATATCTTAATATTGTAAATTAATTTTAACCACATAGTGTTACTTGACATTGTGTTAGCTTTCTCTCATTGTTCTAAGAAATTACCATGTAATTAGCACCCTAAGGCATCATAAATTTATCAATTTAAAGTTTTGTGGATCAGAAGTCCAACATAGGTCTCATTGGGTTTCAGAAGGTCTGTAGTTGTTTCTGGTAGAGGCAGGGGTGCCCTACCTTTTGGCATCTCTGGGCCACACTAGAAGAAGAAGAGCAAGCAGTCTTGGGCCACACACTAAATACACAAACACTAGTGAAAACTCATGAGCAAATACAAGGTTTTAAGTAAATTTACCATTTTGTTTTGGGCTGAATTCATAGCCATCCTGGGCCACATGCGGCATGGGGCCGCGGGTTGGACACCCCCAGGGAAGATCTGCACTGTTGCCTTTCCCAAGCCACTTAACGGGCAGCCAGTATTGCTGGGCTCAAGGTTCTCTTACTTCATTTTCAACACCAGAAACATCACATCTCTTGGACCACATTAATAAGAACTCATGATATATGATCATACCCACTTAGATATTCCAGGTTAACCTGCCCATCTCAAGATTCATACTTTTAATCACTCCCACAAAGTTCTTTTCTCATGTTTACAGGCTCTCAGAGATTAAGGTGTGGACACTGCCAGGGGCCATTTTTCTGCCTACCACACCTCCCGTAATCACACACTAGGTTAAAATTATAGGCTCCTTTCTTACATCTTACCTTAAGACTCACTGTGTTCTAATGGAATCAGATAAATTTGCTTAGGTCATTCCTAACCTTCAGTCTTTTGGCCCTCTCATTTTACTTGTCTGTTCAAGAAACATCCTTGCTCTAGTAACTGATATAAATAAATGTTGACTGTGTACTACCTTCAATGTCAGTCAACTGAAATGTTTTCCCTCTGAGAAAAGTTACAAATGGTCATGTTTTATTAATGTTTTTATAAATCTGGATAAAGTAAATAGTTTTTTCTATGCTCCTTCTTGCACCTAGCCTCAAGAAACTCTGAATTAGTTATGGTACGTGTTTTTCTTCCAAAACATCTGCAGTTCCCTTGAGCATTGGTTGGAAGATTCTCTGATGTAAAAGCCTATTCTTTTTTCTTATTTGAGTCAACAGTAGGCACTCAATACATGTTAACTGACTTGAATTATATTATTAGCAAGTATGTATATAACATATGTGGTGTGCAAGGTTAGATACAACGTCTGCAAGAAAGTTGAGCTATGTCAGCTTTGAAGCTTATAATGAAATACAGGGAAAAGGGACTTCTAAAAATAACTTAAAATATAAGGTAGCATATGCTTTGCTCCAAATGAATGGTATAAACAATAAGTGCTAAAGAGTTATGATGGCCAGGATTTGAAACATCTGTGATTGATTTTTTACAACTTTGACCCAACTCAACTGTACTGAAAAAAAAAAAATAATGTTCTATCTAATTCAGAACAGCTGTCTGTCTATAGTTAAGTCACATGGTAAGAATGCCCTGGACTTAGTGATAAAGCCACAATAAAATAACACAGGAGTTGTTTTTCATCATTTTTCATAATAGGAAACAGTTTATGGGGAAGTATGAGGAAGTGGAAAGATACAAGTGAGGAGAAAGAGGAGACAGAAAGGAGTAATGAGGAGGGAAGCTTCAAGGACCAGGTGGGCTATACATGGACGTGAAGGTGAAGATCCTTCAGAAGTTTGATGAGGTTATAATCCTGTGAGTGAATGATATCTAGTGCTTTGGAAATACTGTCTCAACGTAAAAACAAGCAAAACTTCCTGCTGCTGAAAGTAAAACAAAAATACACATTCTCTGATGCCCAGAAATACAGGTAAATAGCTTGCTCCAATTTTCTATGGGAAAATTTGTATAATCATTTAAGTATTTTATTTCAACATTTGCAAATCAGAAAACCAGGACGCTTCTGATTTATGATATTCTTTCTAATGTATGGTTGTAATAGTTCTAGATAAACAATTTCTTCATGGAAATGAGCTTCAGACCCAATTGTTTCTATTCTGAAATTAAAAGGGGTTCCCATATTTTTCATTAAACAGTGGGATCAAACTTATAAAAACAAGACCAAATTTTCTGGTCCTCAAATTAAAAAATCAGATTCAAATATTGATCACTTTCAGTTTAATGATACATAGAAATCCTGTAAGACAAGTGGGAAGTCGTTAGGAGTCCTGATCTTGGCAGCATACAGACCTGGTTCAAATAAACCTTTGTCACTTCTTAGCTTCTTTTCAGCACAATTCCTCATCTATAAATTCTTTTACTATGAGTTAAATACATGCAGCTAAAGTGTTATGAGTGTTTAATAATGGCAACTGTAAATAACAATGTGTTAATGTCTTTTTATTTTGGCTCAATTTCACAACCAAATCTCTTCCACATTTCCATTTAAATTCTACATTAACTAAATTTTAAGTTAACTTATATTGAGAACATGGATGCTTAGGAACAATAGAATACATTTTTGGAATAACAGACACAAAATAGAATAAAGATTCCTTTAAATAGCTTATTTGCTGACATAGTTTTGTAATTTAATGACTTGATCATCTAAAATTAACTCCTTACCCATGTTAACTAAAGAATATACATTGGGTTGCCCAAAAAGTTTGTTTGGTTTTTACAAAAGATGGCTCTAATAGCACTTAGTGGTCTTTAACTTCATTCAAAACAATTGTGTTAGATTGTATGGTGACTGTCATATCAGCGTGTATTTTAAAAACATCAAAACTGGTGAATTTTTGTGTAGTCATTTTAATATTAAAGATGGAAGAAAAGACACATTTTCAGCATATTAAGCTTTATTATGTCAAAAAAGGTAAAAACGCAACTGAAACACAGAAAATGATTTGTGTAGTGTATGAGAAGGTGCTGTGTCTGATCAAACTTGCCAAAAGTGGTTGCAAAGTTTGGTGCAGGAGATTTCTCGCTAGACAATGCTCCATGGTCGTGTAGACCAGTTGAAGTTGATAGTGAGGTAATGAGAATGGTCAACATTATACCATGCAATAGATAGCCAACACACTCAAAGTACCCAAATCAATAAAGTTATTGGTGAAAATGAAAAATGTGTCTTATTTTACAGAATACCACACAGACTTTTTGGGTCAATCGAGTATCTACATGCAATATCATACTAGTTTTGCTGAAGTACCGGAGGAGTAATTGTCCTTTAAGACATAGAATCCGTTCTCTTTGTGTTTTTGCCCCTGTGCCCCCTGATTAAAAATCACCTCCCAAACAACCTACACCACTAATACTGTTACAGAAAAAATGAAGCGACCAGACACTGAGGGGTTAGGAG
>PVJD01006549.1:0-96787 GCA_004026545.1 Mormoops blainvillei
AAGCCAATCAAAGAAAGACAAATATCATATGATTTCAATCATATGTGGAATCTAATGAACAGATTGAACTAATGAGAAAAATAGAGACAGACTCATAGAGAATAGGATGGCAGCTATGAGCTGGGGAGGCTTGCGGGGGTCGGGGGGAAGGATTGAGGAAGAAAAAACAAGCTCAGTAGGACTGGAGATTCTATTAGCAAAAGGATAAAGGGAGATTGGATGGGGCAGTGGGGACAGAAATTAGTAATCTGACATATGATTGTTTTTAGAATTTATCTTTGTGACCCTAGATTAAATTCCTAGAATTGGCAGTCTTAGAGCAAGAAGCAATTAATATCTTCATATTTATTACTACACTGCCCTTTAGAAATACATTATGCTCCCACCAATGTTGTTTGTGAATGCCAATTTCCCTCAATCTTAGCCATTATTCTAGTTAGACTTTGCTAATCTGAATGTCCTAAAAAAGGTTACTCGTTATTTATTTTTATTTTTTTGATTAATGTTTTGACAGAACATACCTTCATATATTTCAGGGCATTTGTATCTTTGTCATTTGTGATGGCCTAATCATGGCGTTGGCCTATTTTTCTATTGGGTACTCATCTTTTTTCTTACTAATTTGAAAGGGACCATTGTTTATTACACGCCATATGTTGCACAGTTTTTCTCCTATGTGTCATTTGTCTTTTGAAAAAAAATCCAGGGAATTTTTTTCCTGCTAGACAAAATTATTAACTTTTTATGTAGTCAAATTTATCATTTTTATGTTATGGCTCTTGATTTTGTGGCATATTCAGAAATGTCTTCCATCCAGAGGTGATACAAGTATTCAACCATATTATTTTTTAAGGTGCATGTTTTAATAGGTAACACATTCATATTGTTTGAAAATAAGAAAATTACACAGTGAAAGACCTTGCTACTACTACCCTGGTCCTCTTCCATCTCATTAATTCATGACCATCCTCTTCCTCTGGAAAATCCACTGTAAACTCAGGTGAGAATGGGAGAAAAAAGGCAAATAACCTATTAGTGTGTAAACACATGTATATACCCATATATGTATATACACATAACACACACACACACACACAAATATTTATTTCTAGAGAGAGGGGAAGGGTGGGAGAAAAAGAGGGAGAGAAACACCGATCAGTTGCCTCTCGCACGCCCCCAACTGGGCACCTAGCGCTCAATCCAGGCATGTGCTCTGACCGGGATTCGAATGGGCAACCTTTCAGTTTGCAGGGCGACACCCACCCCACTGAGCCACACCAGTCAGGGCCATATTAGTATATTTTTAAAGTAACTTTCAGCCCGTGGATCCCCTGAAAGGGCATCAGAGACCTTTAGGAGTTCCCAGAGCACATTTCGGAAATCACTGTGCCGGCCTCCTGGCAGGCAGACGACTTTTCATAAAAACTGGCTGAAAAGATTAATTTATAAACTAATTACATACTTATTTAGTGATTTATAATTTTTATACCCCTTTCCATGTAACTGTTTCATAGTATTATTTATTTTTAAATTAAGCACAGATAGAAGTTTGGAATAAAGAATATTGGTTGTCACATCCATTCTACCCAGCTCTATTCTCCTCATGGAAACCATGGTTGCATTATTATATATATATACACACACACACAGACGCACACAAACATGTATATGTGTGTGTATATATAGAGAAAGAGGGAGAGAAGAATATATATATGTATATGCATGTATACATATAACTTCATGTAAACGTGTATTTGGGGCTTTAGGTTTGGCTCCCTCTCACACACAGCACACAAACACACATAAATGGGATTGTGCTATATAGATTTTTTTTGTATCTTACTCTTTTTACTTTACAGTCTGAACATCTCCTCCCTCATACCCTATATGCCAAAGTTGTAGATTTGATCACCAGTCAAGGCACATACAAGAATCAACCAATGAATGCATAAATAAGTGGAACAACAAATTGATGTTTCTTTCTCTCTCTTTGTCTCTGTCTCTGTCTCTCTCTCCGCACCCCCCAAATAAATAAGTTTTAAAAATGATCTCCTTCTATTTTAACACATACATATACTTCATTCGTTTTTTAACAACCACATGATACAGTAACAACTCTGTCATGTGGACATTTTCTTATTTTGAGGGAGGAGGGGAAGGAAAACCAAATTCATTATTGTTTCCATGTTGTTGACCAGTAGTAGCAGCTTCATTCATTAAGTGGTTCATTCATTAAATGGTTCATTCATTTCCTCCTAATTTAAAATACCACCTATAGCTTACATCAGATTTCTATATAAACATAAGTAGGCTTCAGATACTATTTCACTGATCGATTAGCTATTCTTGGATACACTTTTAAGTTCCATACCTTTATAACATTTATTGTTATCCCTTTTATTTCTCTTTTCAAGTTATTTCGAGTGTCCTTTTGTGTTTACTCTTCCATATACATTATTTCCACAAGGGAATATTTTTATTATCTTCTATAGTGTATTTAAAAGAGTTTTTCTTATCAGAAGTAGTTTGAATAAGAATACAAATACACTTCTTCTGCATAGTCATATATATCCTAGTCAAATCTATCATGTAAAGTTTAAACAATCAGAAAGCGGCTTTAAAAAGGTCTCACATCACTATGCACCTACATTTTATAATCAGCTTATCAAGTTTTATAATGTTTTATTATTTGAAAAGTGAAATTACATATTTTTGAACAGGACATTCATGTGCCTGATACAAAACTCAGACGTGCATATGTTCACCCTAGAAAGCGGCCACAGCAGATGGCACGGACCACCAGCACAAAATTCATTCATGACCCTTACGCTCTTAGTCTGTCATGGCCGTTAATTCTGTCTTTGGTTTATATACCTCTTTTTTTTCTCAGTCTTATTTTTATTATAGTTAATTGTATAATAATTGTATTTCTTTCCCTCATAGAAGTGTGGGTTTGCCAAGGACAGCATTTGTGTTCACTTTTCTTTGTGGTCTAGTGCCAAGAATGCAGCCCAGAACCTTGGAATGACATTAAGGAGAAAGAAAAAAGTTGGTTTTGATGTGCGAGGAGGTAAGCTACATTAAGACTGGGTTCCGCTTTTTGGCAGAAACCACTGTCTTCAAGTAATTCTCCAAAATGACTAACGCGAAGGGAGAGAGGGGAGGCACCTGCTACCCTTGTTTGTTCTCTAGTCCTTTTAGAAAATGTGAAGTTGTTTCTTTGGCCATATACCTGCGAATCTACAAGAAAGGTGATATTGGCGACATCAAGGGAATGGGCACTGTTCAAAAAGGAATGCCCCACAATGTTACCTTGGCGAAACTAGAAGAGCCTACAATGTCACCCAGCGTGTGGTGGGCACTGTTGTAAACACGGAAGTCAAGGGCAAACTTCTTGCTAAGAGAATCGGTGTATGCATTGAACACATTAAGCACTCGAAGAGCCAAGATAGCTTCCAGAAATGTGTGAAGGAAAATGAGAAAAAGAAGGAAACTGAAGAAAAAGTTACCTGGGTTGAACTGAAGCACTGGCCTGCTCCACTCAGAGAAGTACAGTGTGAGAACCAATGGAAAGGAGCCTCAGCCGCTGGAACCCATTCCCTACCAATTCATGGCATGATGAGTGTAAAAAAATAAAAGACCTCTATAAATCTTACCAAAATTAAAAAATTTTAATATAGTCATATTTATTGATCTATCACCCCTTTGTCCTTTCCTTTTGGTATCTTATTTAAGATACTTTCTACTTTAAGACTATCAACAAATTATTCTGTATTTTTGCTCCATTATTTTTATCATTCTGCTTTCCACTTGACTTTTCAATTATGTGCATGCGTTAATGTAAGTTTTAGTTCTGACCAGTGTGCTGTAGTTGGTTGGGTGTCACCCTGCAAAGTGAAAGGTTGCTGGTTTGATTCTTGGTCAGGGCACATGTCTGGGATGTGGGTTCGTTTCCCTGATGGGATGTGTACGAGAGGCAACTGATGAAGGATTCTCCCTTGAATCAACATTTCCCTCTCTTTCTCTCACCTCCTCTCTAAAAATAAATAAATAAAATCTTTAATATAAGTTTTAAACTTAGACACATACAAAATTTAAAAATAAAAGAACACAGGATTTTGCATCAGTCAGAAAGGTGTGGGTTGGAACCCAGTTCTGCTACTTTCCGGCCACATGGCCTTGGACAGATGACCAGTAATCATCTCATGAGACTTTGGAAAAAGGAATGAAATAAATACACATGGACAGAGTTCAATAAATAGTAGCAGTATTATTTTTTTTAAAGTTAATCAGTGATGATAATCAGTTAAAGTTAACTCTGTGAATGTACTTATTGTTACTGAATTGTACATTTAAAAATGGATAAAATGGTAAATCTTATGTTATGTGGATTTTACCACAATTTTCTGGGTAAGTGACCAAGAGTAACTCAAAAGTTTTATCAAAGACTCTATGAATTTGGGTTTGACTTAAAGAAAATGGCATAATTTAAAAAGGAAAAAAATGATACCATCTTAGAATTTGGAAGACTATGATAACAAAGACATATTTGGAAATAGAAAAGGAGGAAAGTGTGTAAACATTTAGTGTGAATCATTTGACACAAAATTTTAACTAGTATAAAATTCATGTTTCAATGGATTTGGAGAAAAAGATAGCTTATAAATAATATAAATATAAAATATAAGTATAAAATCCCACAGCTTACATCAGGGCCATTATAGCAAGAGTTTTTAGTCCAAGGAGCACAGATAAAATGCTAATGGAAAAGAGTTGGATTCATATTACATCATACATAAAAATCAACTCAAAATGGATTTAAGATTTACATATAGGACCTGAAACCATAAAAACCCCTAGAAGAAAACATAGGTAAAACACTTTTTGACCTTGGCTTTTGTAATAATTTCTGCATATGACAGAAAAGGCCCAGGTAACAAAAGTAAACATAGATAAGTGGGATCACATCAAGCTAAAAAGATTCTGCACACCATGGAAATTAATCAACACAATAAAAAATGTAACATACACACTGGGAGAAAAATATTTGCAAACCATATGTCTAATGAAATATTAATATCCAAAACATGTAAGGAACCTCTACAATTTGATAGCAAAAATAATAGTAATAACAATAACCTGATTAAAAAACACACAGGACCTGAACAGATGTTTTTCTGAAGAAAATATACAAATGTCCAACGGGCATATGAAAAGGTGTTTAACATCACTAATCATCAGAGAAATGCAAACCAAAATCACAATGGTATATCATCTCACACCTCTTGGAATGCCTATTATCAAAACAAAACAAAAACCCCACAAAATACTAAGGGTTGTGGAGTATGTGGTAAAGAGAGAACTGTTGTACACCATTGGTAGGACTTGGTGCAGCCACTATGTAAAACAGGATGGTGATTCCTCAAAAACAAACAAAAATGCTAATAGAAGACAGACACAGTTGCACCTTATGATGGCAAGATGAGCACCTGGTACAATGTGAATGTACTCAGTAGGGAAAAACCTACACTTCCAAAGTGGCAATAAAGATTTGTAGCCACCAAGACTGAGGAGCAGAGACTTTCCACCGTAAGGATCCCTTCTACTGAAGGAAAATCTTTATTTGCAAAAGATATTACAAGGGATTTGTGATCACCCAAAAGATTAAGGTATCTAGGGTACTTTAATGAGAATAATGAAAAAAGGAAAAGAGGATAAAAGGTATCCGGATGGACATTTCTAAGTATTCCAGGCTCATGAACAGTCCGGAAACCCCCTTAGTAGAGACATTGTAATCATAAGTAATGAAATCTGTTCACTGTGGAGTGTTTTTGTCACCAAACTCTACCAGACTTTGAAAAACCGAAACATGTACAGTTCTGTGAACCAATGTCATCCCAATAAATTTAATTGAAAACAAAAACAAAAACCATCAGGGGTTCATTGGCCTGTAACATAGTAAAATTTAAGTTTTAACTTATGTTCAGTTTGGAGTTTCAGCTTCCCATATTTTGACTTAAAAAAATAGATTTGCTCCAAAAAGCCTATCTTTTATTATAACGATGATTGAAGAATTTGAAATATTCATCTGGAATAGTAGTACAAGATAAAATCCTACAATAACAGTCATAAAAAGAAGGAAATCTTGCCATTTGTTATGGATTGACCTTGAGGACATTACACTAAGTGAAACAAGTAAGGCAGAGAAAGACAAATACCGAATGATTTCACTTTTATGTGAAATCTCCCTGCTCCCAACCAAAAAAAAAACCAAAACCGAGGTCATAGATACAGAGAACACATCGATGACTGCTAGTAAAGAGTAAAGGGTGGGTAAAATTGGTGAAAGAAGTCAAAAGGCATGAACTTCCAGTTATAAAATAAAGAAGCCATGGGAGTATAATGTACGGAATGAAAATACAGTTAATAATGTTGTTTTGCATATTTTGACAATGTTGAGTAGATCTCGAAAGTTCTCATCACAAGAAAAAAAATTTTGTAACTTATCTATAGTGATGATTTTAACTACACTTACTGTGTTTATTTTGTAGCGTATACAAATATCAAATAAAAATGGATTAAAAACAAAATGTCCACTGCTCAGGTGACAAGGGATATACACAAATCTGTCCAGGCGCTACTTAATCGAATAAATTTAGAATCAACTCTCTATGAGAATCACAAATAGAAATTTTGGCATGTTATGGAAAGAGCATGGACCCTAAGTGTCTGAAAAAGTGGTTTTAATGCACTTCTAACTGGACACACCTTTTGAGAATATGATTCCTGGGCAATCACTGAGTCGCACATTTCTTACTTACCTTGAGAAAACCAAATATTTTTCAACTCTAAATGCCAATGATTCTCGTTGTTTTAAAAATATCGCATTTGGTGCTTAATTTAGAGTACAGAAGAAAGAGGTGTTCTATCTTTATCAAAGCAGATAAGTAAACTACTAAAATTAGAGTTAGTTTATGCACCCAAATGCCTCAAAATATGGAACAGTTAATAAAGTTTTTATAGCTGATGCGTAATTAGTGAGGCCTTAACTTCGGTAAGAAATTAAAAAACTGCTACATCTTTTCCTTTGTAGCTCCAACGGAATACAGAGTAGAGAATATATAATTTAATATACATACTAATCTCATGGGCAGTTAGGAAACACAGAACTCCTCTAAAAGAGATTGCATTTTTATTCATGTACATGTAATTTACTCCAGAGTGGATTATTTTTTAATTGTGTGTGTTTGAAGGAATTTAGTTATATCATAAAAGATGAAACAATAACATATGCCTCGTTCTGCAAGCTTTTGAAAAATTCAGCAGACAATAAGACACTTCATTGTAGGCATAACAGTTTTCTTTCTTAATGTCCTGCGACCATCTGTCCCATATTTTCTAGGACAGAGCTGGTTTTAATATACTTTCCAGTCATCTCTATAAACTTGTACAATTCTTTAGGAATTAAAATATTCTGACAAGTAGGAAATGAATAAACCAAGATAGTACCCTTGAAAATAAAAACATACATATATATAAAAATACAGGAAGTCAGAAGCGACATAGAGTTACAGGTTTAGGAAACATCTTGATAGTTTACAGGAGCTCATGCCTGCCTGTTAAATATCCACATATAATATCGTTACAGATCCAGGAACTACAGAGAATGAGCACACATTCTATTCAGCCCCCAAATATCCGGACACACTTTTTCAAACATGGCTCCACCTCTGTTAGTTGCTCTGTTTCCGTCCATCTGTTCTGGTAATTGCTTTTCCTTCCTCATAATTGCCAGTGTCTGGACAGGCTTATCCTGCTTCCTCCGGATGGTGATTTTGTTTAGAGTCAGTTCCTGATTCCCCTTCCTGTTTCCCTTTTACTCACTCTTATTTGGCCTCTCATTTGCACAACATACTTTCTGTACCGTTACACACACGTGTACACACATGCAACTCCAGGAAATTGAGAAGAACACGGCGGATGGGGGAGGGGCTAAGTGCTTTAAACATATCTTGAGGCCTCAGTTGTTTGGCTATCTACAGACAACAATAGTTAAAATACTACGTGAAAAGTCACAAAACAGGAGAGAGCATTTAGGTCGGTGTTGGTGTTGGGCCAATTGAGTGGGCACTGAACCGTTGACTATTAAGAGAATGAGTCAAACCTGGGATAAGTCATTTGCAAAATTTCAACTTGCTCTCAGGATAAAGGCGGCTCATCTATAGATATGGGGGTAGGAGAGAGGAGTCACCATAAAAGACCAGGTCCAAATAGAGGCTGTGTAAAACCATTCTCTAGGAGTTTCTTGCATTTCTGCACAGCCAGGGCATTGATTGTGCTTTGTTCTGAATTGTGTTTTCAAGGATGTTTGTGTAGCAATCTACTTTGGGAGATAGAGATAGTGTCTTCCTTCAGAGCAGAGGACAAATTTGCTTACTGTTGGGTTAAGTAAAAATAGTGTTTCCTTCTAGAGCCCAGGGCACATGTGCTATACAGTCGTCCCCCCTTATCCACGGTTTCGTTTTTCATGATTTCAACTACCCGCAATCAGCTATGGTCCGAAAATATTCAATGGAAAATTCCCAAAATAAACAATTCTTAAGTTTCATATTGCATGTCATTCTGAGCAGCCTGGTGAAATCTCATGCCTTCTGCTTTGTCTCACTTGGGACATGAATCACCTCTTTGTCCAGAACAGTCATGCTGCATAAGCTCCCCACCCATTAGTCACTTAGTAGCCATCTTGGTTATCAGATCAACTGAACACCAGCATTGGTAATGCTGGCATTTGATATGCCAAGGAACAGCCAGAAAGTGCTTCCTTGATGTGAAAATGTGAACGTTCTTGACTTAATAAGGAGAGAAAAAAAATCATATGCTGAGGTTGCTAAGATATATGGTAAGAATGAATCTTCCCTCCATGAAATTGTGAATGAAAAAGGAATTTGTTTTAGTTTTGTTGTCACATCTCAAACTGCAAAAGTCAAGACCACAAGTGCTTAGGTAAGCTGGAAAAGACATTAACCTTTATCATAGGTACATATGTACAGGAAAAAACAGTATGCATAGGTTTTCGTACTATTCACGATTTGAGGCATCCACTGGGGCTCCTGGAACGTATCCCTGGGGATAAGGAGGGAATACTATAGTATTATAGTGCATCATTCAAAAACTCCTTGTTCCTTAAGCTAAAAATGCCTTTCTTGTAAAGCAAACCACTGCCAAGTACAGGTGTAAATTGGCCTTTGTGTCACCCTGTGGGAACTGGGGCTTGGGAAAATGGTGTAAAAATGAGATTACTCTGGCCACAGCTCTTGCTGTGAGTAATAAATTGCCCTTCATTTTTGACTCAGCATCCACATCTTTTGCCAGCACCGTATCTTCCACAGCATCTGTGAAACTGTGGTGTGCTAACTAGATGACTGGTGTGTAGAGGAAAATCTCAGATCCTTCTAAGTTCTTGATAGGGGCTCGAGCCCAGATATTAAGATTATATGGGCACTGATTCAGGGGAATCGTGGTTGTGTGTGGAATGACCCCGTACAGAGCCAAAGGATTTCAAAGTTTTTATTTTAAGCCAGTCAAAGAACAGTTCTTGAACCCAATCTCTCATGAAATGGGTACACGAGCCTCCAGGCATCTGCCAGTCTTCTGGTTGGGAGTTGGCGTGGCATCCGGTCTCGTGGTAGTGGGGTTAGAATTCCCAGATACCCAAGAAATCAGGGAAGAATTGCTCAGAGAGCTTTGTAGACTTCCCCGTGGAGAATTCCTTGGTGTTGCTGTTCTATAGTGCTGTAGAAATTTTTGGCATTCCAGTCTGTGCACTCTAAGTGGGTCAACAATCTCTAGATTCTTCGATTTATAGCTGCAGGCCCCGACTGGGACCTTCTTGGTTTCTTAGATGGAGAGTGGACCAAGATAGGTGCCCATTTTGAATAGCAAGTCTGAGGCAGGCAGCCACAGATCAGACCCTAGGGTAGAAGTCAGCAAGCTTTCCCTGAAAGGACCAAATAGTACGTATTTCGGTCTCGCGAGCCACCCGATCTCTGTAGCACACGTAGAACCTGGCTACTGTAGAGCAAAGCCGGCATAAACAATACCAGTGGGCGTGGTTCTTTTCCAATACAACTTTACTTACAGAAATAGGAAGCCGCTGGCTAGACGATGGGTAGCAGTTTGCCGAACCTTGTTCTACACGGCTGTTAAATGTAGGCTGACTTCGTTAGTGTGTGACCTGAGCAATCTCTCAGGGCCCTGAACTCAGGAGGGCCCCGTACTTTGATCCTCTGCCATCATGGTCTTGAAATTCATAATAATTTTTAAGCAAGGGTCCCCATATTTTCCTTTTGCTCTGGGTCCCACATTCACATGTAGCTGGTCCGGGTTATATTCCGTATACAATCTTTTTGCTATTATATGGCGGTAGGTCTGAACAAAACCAAATCAACCTGGGATTCAGAGAATAAAATTATGAAGTAAGGCCAGATGTATGAGGTCAAATAGAAGCCAGAAGTGCCTTCGAGATAAAATGTTTCCTGACCCAGAAGCAAGAAATGGAAGAACCTGGCTTTTATCTTATCAATACCATTGGCATGTATAAAGAAAGGGCGGGCCTGTCTGAGGAATGGCTATTTAATGATACATGAAGCAATATTCCAGACTGCAGTTAAGAATTGTGGTTAAGGATTCAACGTGCAGTGTGAATCTATTGCTGAAATATCAAACCTAATGCCAACAGATACCTAAAACACCGTGCTTCTAGCCCTGAGTTTAAGTACCATAATTTCAATTATAATATAGTTTTTCACATACGTCTAAGAATTCGACAATGAGCCTGTCAGAACAGCCAGTCCTCTTGCCAGTTAAATTTCTCATTGCTGTTCATTCCAATGGTATTATTGTTTGCATATTAGCCTTCTGTTAGTTTAGTGTGCCCAGGCTCTGGGCAAATTGACAAAATTAATTTGAATGAAGGCCTGCCACAAAAAAGATGACTTCAGCAAGGTAGTGTCACAAATCAGTCACTAGTCAATGTGCTCTTCTTCACCACATGCCTTGTTTTAGTTTTCACATTAGGCTTTATCCAGGCAATGATACCCCATTAAAAACTTTTTTGAAAAAGATTTTGTTTATGTATTTTTAGAGTGAAGGAAAGGGAGGGAGAAAGAGAGGGAGAGAAATATCGATGTGTGAGAGAAACATTGATCGGTTGTCTCTCCACGGCAGGCACACATCCGGACCCACAACTGAAGCATGTGCGCTGACCGGGAATTGAACCGGCGACCTTTCACTTTGCAGAACAATGCTCAACCAACTGAGCCATGCTGGTCAGGGCCCCATTAAAAACTTTTATACAGGGAAGTTGTGCAGTTGACTCTTGATCTGCTAATAGTCTGACAGACGGAATGCATGGAGATAGACTGGTGGGGTGTAGTCAGAAGGAAAGTGGGGAGGAAAATGAGAAAGGCCGTGATCCAAAACTTTCCATCGTATCTGGGTCTGATAGTTTCTATGAAACTTGTAAGGGTTAGTCTTTCTGTTCAGCCTAGTGATAGAGAGTGTAGGATTACTTTACATGTTCTCTTTGTCTCACCAAAGAATCAGAGAGTGTGAAGACAGGATGGATGAAAGGTAATCTTTTTCATATGTGGTGGGTTTTACCAAGGACAGTTAAGATTTAGAACAGCATACTTTAATTAGGAGGAATGTTTGCTTAAAGACATTTGATTACTATTAAATACATTCCAGGAGAGCAATGTATAATTTGAAAAAGGAAGTTTGCTTTTGACTTTAATAGCTATAAATTCCTGCTAAAGAAAGAAATCAGAAGAATCTACCAAAATCCAAGCTTGGTTAAATAAGATATGGAAAGATAAGATACAAGACAGACTTTTCATAAATGAAAACACATTTGCAATTTAAGTGTGTCATTTTTTAAAAGAATATAGAATGACTTTTATAAAAGATCAAAATTTTAAAGGCAATTTAAAAATAACTTATGAAAACCAAAGAGTAATTTATAAACATAGCGGTATGGCACAGAATAAAAGGAGTTATAAGTATTGAATTAATATCTAAGAACAAAACCATTGTTGAAGATATTTATATAAGGCAACCTACCATGCATGCTTTCTATTGTTAATAAAAAATGTTTTATAACAGAAAGGTTGAAAAACTGCTTAATGCTTACCTACATTGTGTAAAGAACTATTTTAGGGGAATTAGAGTATAAATATTATATTATGACATAGTCTTCCCCTCAAACTTGGAATCTAGTTGAGGGAGAAAAGATACACATAAAAACCAAATGAATCTGACATAATACTGGACAAATACAAGTCATAAAAAAGCAATAGTAAAAGCAATATTTTTTTAAAAAAGCAATATTGCTAAAACTTTAGTTCTTAAACATTTTAATGAAAATACAACTAAATATTTAAAAATCGAAAAAACATAAGGGACAGTCAGGAAGGGAAAAACTTTTCCTCTCCCCTCTTAATGTTCATCACTGGGGCTATGCATATTATACTAACGAAAGACAGAGTAACAGGAGAAAAGGGGAAAAATTCATTATTATTTACAGGCATGGGAGTTTGAGGGAAAGAAGTAAAACTCCAAGAAGTGGTTAGACTCAGGGGCTTATATACCCTTTTAACAAAAGAAAGGGGGTTTGGGGCTTCAAGGGATGATAAATTGAGGAGAAATGACGAGGGAATATATGGAGGAAGTGATAACAGATAAGGACTATTTTAGTAACGTCTGTTTACAAAAACTCATCTTGAGGTTAACTGACTTGAATAAGAATTGTACTTGTCTCCCTTGTGATGGGGTGGGGAGGATGAGCGGCTGGGGGGTGAGGGGTGCTTTCTCAAAGGAAAATTTATGCCTTGCTTTTAGGCGGTAAGAGGAGAGCTGAGTACTTCCTGTTTCTGTTGATTCTCAATTGCCTTCAGCTCAAAATAATCCTCCTGTCAAAGTGGCTTATTTTGAGGCGACTCCTTCAGGTCAATGCAGTTTGCTCTGACCAGGTTTAATATTCACGATAGGAATATTCAGAAGGAAGGTTGCTCTGTGGGCTCCACAGATACAGAGAACTTGTCCTCAGTAAACAATGGTAACTTCTGCTATCTTCCATTATGAAAATTTGAAATAAGTGTATAACAGTTTTTACTGATTATAAAATACTACATGCTGCTCAAAATGGAAAATAGGGAAAGTTTAGAAAAAAACTTCATCATCCAAAGATACCATCACTGTGAATATTTTTTCCACATTATGCCTGTTTTTGTTTGTTTGTTTATGTGTTTGTTTAGTGTATTTAAAAACATGTAGCTGGGCTGGCAAAAAATTCCTCTTGAATGTCAAGTCTAATTATTAGGCACTGGAGCACGGATTGGACAAGACTACTAAAGCTCAGTCCAGTCTGTGCTGTTTCACATCAAAAAAAATGCATAAAATTCATTAATTTGTCAACTTCCTCTTTTGGATGATTGCTGAAAGGCGAGTGGAAATGGACTCTGTTAGAACGTTCTTGATTACATTTTAAACAGCTTCATTCAAATATGATTCACATGGGATACAATTGACCCACTTAAAATATACAATTCAGTGGTTTTTACTGTATTTACAGAGCTGTGCAGCCATCTCCACAATCCAAGTATAGAATATTTTTATCAACCCAAAATGAAACCCTGTAGCTTTTGTTACCTGGACCTCAATGGAGTTGTTGTTTCGTTCTGCTTTTTTAGTGCATCTGCCTCAGCACATTGGCCCAAAGAAATGCACAAAGATGAGTTTGCTGTATAGAAAGAAAATAGTTTATTATTGAATTGGCCAGTACAGAGGTGGGAACTTATGCCCTAAAGTCCCAACTCCCCTATGTCATGTAAGTTACAGATTATATAAAGCAAACCACAAGACACTGTGCATTAGGGGGTTCAAGGGCATTCTGGGAACT
This sequence comes from Mormoops blainvillei, assembly GCA_004026545.1. Lineage (NCBI taxonomy): Eukaryota > Metazoa > Chordata > Mammalia > Chiroptera > Mormoopidae > Mormoops > Mormoops blainvillei. The sequence continues at coordinate 13,958 of PVJD01006549.1, forward strand.
GATTGGCCAGAGCTGAGGTAAAGGGTTAATATGGATCATTTTTTCAGGCCTTGACAACCAGAGTCCCTCTCTCTGGTTTTATTGGAGAGTAGCTAGGGGGTCATTCCAATTTGGGGTCCAGAAGCCAAAACATAACTTAGGTTAAGACGCTATCACTTGCCCTGGCTGGGTGGCTCCGTTGGTTAGAGCATTGTCCTGCTACCCCAGGGTTGCAGGTTCCATTGCTGGCGAGCACACGTGTAAGAATCACCCAGTGATTGAATAACTATGTGGAACAACAAATCGATGTCTCTCCTTCTCTATCCCTCCCTGTCTCTCTCTCTCTCCCCGCTTCTCATTCTTCCTCTTTCTCTCTAAAATCAATCAATTAAAAAAAAAAAAGATATTGTCTTTAGCCTGTCAGAGGTCTGGACATTGTGACCATTAGTCAGATCCAAGCTTCTGTCTTCTCTTGCCTCGGTGGTTGCTGACTTTCCAGGGGAAAGGCTAGGTCTCTGAGGGGTACAGAGAGAGAGAGGGAGGCATATGATTTCCGGGGCTAGCATTTAAAATTAAATTTACGCCCTGATAAATGAGCCAACTGGAGCATGGTCTTGTGCACCAAAAGTCTGTGGGTTTGATTCCAGGCCAGGGCACATACCTAGACTGCAGGCTTGACCCCTGGTCAGGGCACGTAGGGGTGGCAACCCCTCGATGTTTCTCTCTTCCTCTCTCTGTAAAATCAATAAACCTGTCCACGGGTGAGGATTAAAAAATAATAATGAAAATTTGAAAATGAAATAAAAAAAAAAGATTTCAGCCTAAAAAGATATCTGAAACAAAATATGAATCCAGGTAAGAGCAGACTGAATACAAAATCATTCACCAAATTTGGCAGATTTGGAGGATAGCCCTGAAACTCACAAGGCAAACTGGGAAGCAAAAACATACACTTAAGGAAATTAATGCGGGATTCAGTCCTCCTACTCTCCGAACCACACAGGCTTCCAAAGTTTTCAATGGAGGCACTAATGATATTCATAATTCACTAAGAAAAGTACATTGAGATTGTGTGAAGGAAACCTCAGACAGCACAGGCCTTGCCTTGTATCCTGACACCACCGAAGGGTGTGAAAATATTAGTCTGGGTGGAGACCATTGTTCTAACCCAAAATGCATTTATTTCATTTGATTGGTTAGTCCGCTTTCAGAGACCATTCTGTCTCTGGATTACTCCAAGGGCCGTAATCAGGTACATGGGGACAGCATCAGTATATTTCGTTTGGCAGAATGAGCCATGGAATATTTCACCTAGATACTAATCCCAGAATCTAAACCAGAGACTTATAATAGGCTTAGACACTAAAAGGGAACTATGATATTTAACTTTGTATCCAAATCATAATGAATAAAAATGTATTAAAAAAAACAAAAAAAATTAAATTTAATCAAAGTCATTACTTTTAGCAGTCTCTCTCCATTTGTCTCCAGTCCCACCAGACCTAGGCAATTACTAATATATTTTCTGTCTTTATACATTTGCCTATTATGGACATTTTCTATAAATGTAATCATACATTATACGTCTTTTGTGACTGGTGTCTTTTAGCATGATATTTTCAAGGTTTATCCCCACTGCAGCCCATATGAGTACTTCATTTCATCCTCTGACAAATAATATTCCATTGAATGAATAGACTATATTTTATTTATCTGTTCATCAAGTGATATGTGTTTAGGTGGCTTCCATTGTGTCTAGTAAGGATAATGCTGCTGTAAATATTTGTACATAGGTTTTTGTGTGGACACATGTTTTCATTTTTCTTGATGGATACCTAAGAATGAAATTGCAGGTTCATGTGGCAACTCTGTGTTTAACAATCTGAGGAACTTCTGCCAAGATAGTTTCCAAAGGAAACTTGGGTCATTTTACATTCTTACCAACAATGCATGAGAGATCCAGTTTCTCCACATCCTTGCCAAAACTTGTTATTATCTTTCTTTTTTATTATAGGTATTCTAGTAGATTTGTGTGATTTTGATTTGTTCTTTCCTTGTAGATATTGATGTTGAGCATCTTTTCATGCACTTATTGGTCATTTGTATATGTTCTTTTTTGTTTTTTTTACTTTTTAAAAAAATTTTATTTATTTATTTTTTAGAGAGAGGGGAAGTGAGGGAGAAAGCAAGGGAGAGGAATATCAATGAGTGGTTGCTTCTCATACTCCCCCAACTGGGGACCTGGCCTGCAGTCCAGTCATGTGTCCTGACTGGGAATTGAACCAGCGGCCCTTTGGTTCACAGGCCAACACTCAATCCACTGAGCCACACCAGCCAGGGTTATATGTGTTCTTAACCACTGCAAATTTGTGTGTGAATGGAGATTTTGCTTTTATTGTCAAAATGACTACCAAAGAGTAAGTTTTGCATGTAAGTGCTGTGTTGTCCTGTACTTTTAGGTTGAGTTCATCAAGAAGTATAATTGAATGATCACAATGAACAGATCAGCAAAAATAAATTCTAAAGCCATTCAGTCAGTATTCCATAATAGTGGTTAAGGGGGGTGCTTCTCAATTAGAAAAAAGTTTCAATCTTGGCCCTGAGCTAAAAAACAAAACTCATGCCCTGGCTGGTGTGGCTCAGTGGATTGAGTGCCAGCCTGCGAACCAAAGGGTCACTGGTTCAATTCCCAGTCAGGGCAAGTGCCTGGGTTGTGGACCAGGTCCCCAGTAGGAGGCATGCGAGGGGCAACCACACATTGATGTTTCTCTCCCTCTCTTTCTCCTTCCTTTCCCCACTCCCTAAAAATAAATAAATAAAATCTTTAAAACAAAACAAAAAAAAACACAATAAAACCTTATCACTGGTAAGCCATCAAAAGCTGTGTGGTAGGGCAAGTCTAGATATTTAGCTGCCAATTCTGATAAAAATATGTAGAGTGACAATAGTTAAGTCTATGAGTGTATACATTCTTTGGAAAAATATCTTTCGGGTCTTTTGGCTGTTTTTTAAATTGAATTATTTGCCTTTTCATTATCGAGTCATAAAAGTTCTTTACATATTCTAAATACAATGCCCTTCTGTGATGTATAATTTATAAATATTTTCTCCTATTTTATGTGTTACCTTTTCTCATTTTTGATGTGTCCATTGCAGCACAAATGTTTTTCATTTTGATGAAAATATCTATTTTGTTGTAGTTGTTATTGCTGATAATTTTGTTGTCACATCTACTTAGGCTTTATCTAATCCAAGGTCACAAAAATTTATCCCTATATTTTCTTTCAACAGTTTTATAATATTAGGCCTTATATTTAGGCCTAAAATCAAAACAGGGTGGTGCTGGCATCAGGATAGACACATAGATCATTGGAATAGCACTGAGAGTCCAGAAGTAAACTCTCACTGTGATGGTCCATTGTTTCACAGGGGTGTCTAAACAATCCAACTGAGAAAACAGATTCTGCAACAAATGGTGCTGGAACAACTGGACAGTTACATATGAAAGAATAAATTTGAGCATCTTCTTGACACCATGTAAAAAAATTAATGCAAAATAAATTATATGCGATTAAAAATTTTCCTATTTCTGTTATATAGAGGTGTCATACAATCCCTTATCATAGACACATTTTTACTATAATAGGTAAAAGTATAAGTTTTTACTATTACCGGTAAAGATTTTTTAACATAAACTTTTACATTCATTTCTGATTGTTTCTTTAAGGTGAAGATATTCATTCATTTTTAATATATTCAATATATTGACAGATTTGTAAATGGCTGAGTAACAGACACATACATTTACCATAATGTATTTACTTGATCATCTCTATATCTAGAATTCTCCAACACACAATAGGTACTAAAACATATTGATTGGTAACTAAAGTAATTCTACTCCTGTGGAACATTTAGTTGTTTCCAAATTTTCACTATGTTTTATAAATAGCACTTTTCTTTTTATCGAATGTATTGGTTAATAAAATTATATAGGCATCAAGCGTACTATTCTATAATGCATCATTTGTATATTGTATTGTGTGTTTGTTACTACAGACAGTCAGTCAGAGTGCAAGGAGTCTCCCTCATTAGCCAAGACGGTGGTAGGGGGAGGTTTTTACACTGAGTGCACTGAAAGCTAAAAAGATGAATAGATAGGGAAAAAAAGCCTTCCCCTCCCTATCTTTATAAGAACCTCTGGCTTGAGCAGAGAGGTAGAGATGGCATTTGAGACAGGAGTCCACCATTCTCCCACGTCATGTGCCACCTGAATAAAACCTCTTTCCTTTTGCACTAGCATCTACCTCACAAATTTGGCTTTTGTTGCAGCAGGCAGCCAAACCTCCATTTGTTCAGTTACATGTTGACAATCCAAAGTCGATTCTCTTATTTCTCCCTTTGCCCTCTTCTACCTCACCACAACCCCTTTCCCTCTTATAATCACCATAATCACCATAATGTTGTTTGTGCCTATGAGGTTTTTTGGTTTTTTTTTGGTTAATCCTTTCACCTTTTTCACCCAGCCTCCCAACCCTCCTCCCTTATGACAGCTCTCAGTCTGTTCTATGTATCCATGCCTCTGGTTTTATTCTGTTTGTCAGGTTTTTGTTATTGTTGGTGTTGCTCGTTAGATTCCACATATGAGTGAAATCATATGGCATTTTTCTTTCTCTGACTGGTTTATTTCACTTAGCATAATACAGGTCCATCCATGCTGTTGCAAAAGGTAAAATTTCCTTTTTTTGGCCAAGTAGTGGTCCACTATGTAAATGTACCACAGCTTCTTTATTCAATCATCTGTTGATGGGCAGTTTGGCTGCTTCCAAACCTTGGCTATCATAAATAACACTCCAATGAACATAAGGGTGCATATCTTCTTTCAAATCAGGGTTTTAGGTTTCTTTGGATATATTATCAGAAGTGGAATTGCTGGTTCATAGAGCAGTTTCATGTTTAATTTTTTGAGCAAATTCCATGGTGTTTTCCACAGTGGCTGCACCAGTCTGCATTCCCACCAGCAGTGCACGAGGGTTCCCTTTTCTCCACACCCTCACCAGCACTTGTTATTGATTTATTGATGGTAGCCATTCTGACAGGTGTAAAGTTATAAATAGTATTGAAACAGATATTCTTATACATCAATCACTTTGACTTCTTTGGTTATTTTTTTTAAGGATACATTACTAGCACTAAAATTTTTTGTAAAAAAAGGACATTGCAGGCTTTTGCTAGATACCGCTTTCTGGAGGAGTTCTGTTTTAAATAAAGTATTCTGGAGACATGAGGATTTTGTATTTTTTCTTGTTCTCCAAATTAGAAGATTTCGAGTTTATCAATCTTATTATTATCCTAATATCTTTAAAAAATTAACAAGTTACAATTTGTTTTATCTTTATTGCTCCTTACTTTCGACTTTCTTTTGATCTTTGCTTTTGTTACTTTTTTTCTGGTAATTTAGTTATGAGTACTTAAGACACTTTTATTTAAATTTGTCGCAGATGAAGTGACCTAAATACACCAAAGGCTTAGCCTTGGTAGTGAGAGTCCTTCCGACAGAGAGAACGGTTACGTTATGGTAGAACGAGCAGCCAGAGGGGGAACAAAGGTAGGGCTCTCACCGTTGCAATCTAACGAAGAACTGAATAGAGGAAGCTAAATGCAAAGGAAGACATGTCTCACCTGTTGACCCAGTAGTCCTGAGACTGGTCCTATAAGGCTGCCAGGCATTCTGGACAACACAAGTAAACCATGATAGTGCAGGAAGAGGAGAACCCTTGAAAGCCTGTGTGCATCATCTCCATTAGCTGGGAAAAGGAAAACCTTGAGACTGTGTGTTCATTCCAAGGCCCAGAAGGGGCAAGGGGAGGGGGTATACAGTGCCCAAAGAAAGGGTCCATAAACAGCCTGGGTAACTGCCTGCCTCCTGTCATGTATGCAAAATGAATAAATAGAGTCTAGCACAAGATAAGGATTCCGGCTAACAGACTCCCATACATACCTATGTTTGGGTAGCCATGTCTCCCCAGGGGAAGGGAGCTGGCACCATCTTTACCCGTCAGTCAATATGTAACTTCTTCATCCCTACCCCACCAACTATGTAAGTCCTTAGAACAAAGGACTTACTCTCTTGGCTCTTTTTGCCACACAAGTGGCCCCTGGCCACCCCTTTTTGGCCACCCAGCTGCTGGCCACCCTGCTTTTGCCACCCTTGCTCTAGCTACCCTTGCTTTTGTTCTCCCATTTGAACTTAGTACTAATACTTTACTTGCATGCTAGTAAGCTGGCTGATTTTATAATTCTTTACTGTGTCGACAAGAAGAACCAAGTTTCTGGTCATTCCTCCCTTGACAGTTAAACAATCACGTAATCATCCTTAGATTAGATAGGAGGGAAAAAATGCCTAGATAAAGATCATCAGAATATTCATTGATAGTCCACAGATTGAATTGTGGACAAAAAAAAAAAAAGGGACCACATACTAAACTGGATAAACTCAGGGAAGGACCACATGGCAGGCCATACAAACTCGGAGACCAAAAGTGACCACACAGGAGGGTAAGAATGTAATAATTGCTAACACAAAGAGGGCATATGGGGAGTCCATCCTAGGTCTAGACAAAGGTCAATCTTTACCTTTTGAATTGTCTATTGTCTTTGTGCATCTAAGATAACATACCTTTGAAATGTCAGAGAAATTTTCTTTTTAAGACCCCTCGAAGGCACAGCCACCAGCACCAGAGCATGGGACCCCATTATCTTGTTGTCCACATACCATCTCTATGTGCTGTAAATGTTAATTATTAACTATTCTGTACCCACCAATGAAGAAGAAGTATGTGTCTCTCCATTTTGCTTTTCATCTTATCTCAGAGATCTCCCTGCTTTGTAAACAAAAATCTGGAGATGTACCTTTAAAAATAAATTTTAAAGAGAGTTTATTTAGGTAATGGTGTGCAAATTAGGAAATATAGTTCTGAATATGAATTGAGAATATGTTTTGAAATGGAGGGGATAGTATAGGGTTTATTACCACAAAAGTTGCAAGGAGCTATTGATCAAAGAGATGGGTTGCTAGGGAAAACAAGAACATAAACTTATGTCATTTGTGTTCTGATTGGTGGGGGCAACTGGACTTTCAATGGTTGGTTGATTCAGTGATCAAGCAAGTGGGATGGTGCAGTGAGAAGCATGGGTAATATACAATGAAGGATTTATCAAGTTCTAGTTTCAGCTCAGGCTCACAAACATAAAGGCTGTCTTTCATTCCACAATTATAATTCAGGGATTATTATTTAACAATGATGCCAGGAGTACAATGTATCAAGTAGTACAATTAGCACCCCCCACCCCCGCACCCCCACTGCTGTGGTGGGGTAGTGACCGGCTCTGCAGGTAGTTACAGAGGCCAAAAGGGCAAAGTTATGCTCTGCAAACAGCTTCAGAGCTCAAGCTGCAAAAAATCCCAATTTGGGGACACAAATTATGATATTAAAGTCCTCAGCTTTTTCCTACCTCCCTAACCTACCACCAATGAATTTCACACAACCCTCTTGTCGCCTTTTTTTTTTTTAATTGTAATGTATAAAATAAACTGCAACTCTGTCATTCTGAGGAGCATTTTCTCGATTCACTGAGATTTTGCTTCCTGGCAATTGTCATCACTTTGACTCACCTAACCTTTTATAAGACTTTTTCTTAGGCTGGAAGTTCTTTTGTCAACTGGATGACTATTAAAGTTTTTCACAAGAGGTCTCTAATTCCATTAAAATTTATTAGAATTATTTCCAGGGGTTTCCAGTCTTTTGGTGTCCCTGGGCCACACTGGAGGAAGAGTTGTCTTGTGCTACACATTAAATACATTGTGACATGTAATTACAAAAAAATCTTATAATGTTTTAAAGACATTTACGATTGTGTTGGGCTGTCTTCATAGCCATCCTGGGCCACGTGTGGCCCACCCGCTAGCAGCAGGTTGGACATCCCTGAAAACCGTTTATCAGGAATGCTAATTTATTTCTAGAAGGAGATTATAGAGGAGTAGAAATTCTGGCCTGGACCCTCTTTGGGAAATTTTATCTCTTTATTGTTATTTTTTTCTATATTCTCAATTAAACCTACTCAAAGGAAAAAATATTCTACATACAGCCAGGTAGAAAAGGTAACCTACCTACAAGGGGAATCCATCAGGCTGGACTGAGATTTCTCAAGTAACGTTCGAAGACAAAAAATTTCAAAAAAGGACCCTCTGTCCTACTTAGCGGTTATTTATTTGTAAAAGCAACAGGAAAACATTCTCTTAGTGCAAATCTTCTAGAACAGTCTCCCAGAACCTTTCCTAAAGAAACAAACAACAAAAACCCAACCACACTGTAGGAAAATACATTTAAATACTTTATGTATGTAATAAGTAATTTAAAATAATATATGTAATTATATTACATATAAATACACAATAATATAAAGTAATATATGTAATAAGTTATTTAAAATAATTTTCCCTCTGCTCTTCTGAGTTCTTGGTTGAAACACCCTGTAATAAAAGACAGTTCAAAAGAGAAAAAAATTAGTTTATTAACATGTACGCCTTACATACACATGATTGATACCCGGTAAACTGAATTGCCCAAGATGGCCCCAAGCCACCACCTTAAATACATCTTGAGCTAAAGATGAAAGAAAGATGTTGGGGGGCAGGGGCAGGTGGGCGATTATGGGAGGTTAGGAGGAAGAGCACAGTGAGGAAGGGTCAGATGGTGACACAGATTTCTTTCTCTGTTGCCAAGCTTCTCTTGTCATCTAGAGTTAAACTTTCTCTTCCTGGTAAGAGACGGAGACACTTATAAATGGAGATTTCCTTTATGAAGTCCATTTCTTTTGCAAAAGGGTAACTGAGATTTTCTTTTCAGGGTTTCTCACCTGTCTGCAGTTTCTCAAAGTAATCAGCTCAAAATAATTCTTATACCAAAGAGGCACATTTTAGGGTGGCATACTCTGACACTCTTTATTGCAAACCAACTAAATAACACAATCCAACAACAGGAAGAAGAATCAAATGTAGAAAACACATGAATGGGAAAAAAATTATAAGAAATATGGGGCTGTGTATAATTAATGCATTTATCCATTGAACTTTATCTAAAAAACTATAAAATAGAAAGTATATGTTATGACATTTGAAAGAAATATAACATGGATGAAAGCAGGGGTTATCATAGACCTTGTTTCCTTTCATATCCTAAAAACATGGTATAATCCAATGAACACTTGTGGAATCAATGGGAAAATGCTACACAACATAAAATAATGGTATATTTAGCCCTGGCTGGTGTGGCTCAGTGGATCGAGTGCTAGCCTGTGAACCGAAAGGTCGCCGGTTCAATTCCCAGTCAGGGCACATGCCTGGGTTGCAGGCCTGGTACCTGGTTGGGGGCATGTGAGAGGCAGCCAATCAGTGTCTCTCTTGCACATTGATATTTCTCTCCCTCTCTTTCTCCCTTCCTTCCTTTCTCTCTAAAAATAAATTAAATCTTTAAAAAAACTAAAAATAAATAAATTAAATAATGGTATACAGTGAAAATAAACTGAGACAAAAATTTTAGAGTATACTAACCAAGAAAATGGGAGTGCCAAGAATATGTGTATTATATTTTTTATGAGGAATTGATAAATATAGTATTTTTCTGTAATTGGTTTATTGAAAGTAACACTGAAAAGCTTTTATACAGAAATGAGTTTTTCCCTTCAAAAACAGGAAAAGGCTGTCTTCCTGATAAGACAGGCTTGGAAGAATCCTGATATTCCAAATTCTTCAGCACCACCCAGATCTGCCCAGATGTCCCCTTCTCACGTCTCAGGATTTCACTCTGTCCCCTTGCTTCTGTGGAAAGGTCTAGTGCTGCAACCCTGCTAGTCTTACTGTCAGGTCTTGGCTACTGTCCTTGGCAGTGACCTGTGAAGGAGGCGGGGACTCCTCAAAGCTGTCATCTTCACTGCTCTACCTGTGTCTTGGGTCTGTCTGGCTCTAATCGGTTTTTGTATTCTTTTGTTGTTGTTGTTATTGTCCCCTTCACTTCATCCATCCTTGGGTTGAGCTGGCACAAATGACACTAATTGAATCTCTGTGCTCTATCTCCCTGACTTATTTATTCTCTGGTTAGGGAGGAGAGGTATAAACCATTTGTTCTCAAGTGTCCTTGTTTTGGAAAGATAAGGTCTTGAGATTCACTAGCTGTCTGTAAGTTCCAATTTTTTTGGCCTTGTTAATTATTTTGTCTCAGTTTCCCCATTTCATTTGTTCAGGAATTTTCCCAGCTTCTTACTATGCTACCTCAAAACTGGAGATAACATCTAAGCCTCAGTTGTGTTTTAACTCTGGAACTGCCCCGCGGACCACATCCTTGCAAACCAGGTGAAGTGATGCCATAGCTGATATTGGGACCAGGTGCAATGATCAACCGCCCCCCAACACCGGCCAATCAGCACAGACCATGACCCTGATTGTCCCCCTATATAACCCATTCCCTAGAAGCCACTGGGAAGCCAGGCCTTTAAGTAATGGCTCACCTGTGATTCCAGGCGTGGCACCACTTCCTCAGCTAATAAACCCTTACTTTCTTGGCTACAAACTCCTGCTTGCATTTGATTGGATTTTGATACACCCAAGAAAATGGACCTCTTTAGTCTGGTAACACAGGGACACATTAGAATCTCAGTATTTGTAGAAGAAATGTTGGTTTCTTTTTTCTTTTTCTTTTTCTTTTTTAAGATGTGTAGACAGAAAGGTCAAAATGAGAAAGTTAGAACTGTGTCTTCAAGTTTCATTTTCAGTTTGACTCATCAAATTGGAACCAGATGGTTAAGACTGCCTAAGGCCCACCTACATTTGCTTCTTATCTCATTAAGGTACCTGCCCCTCGTGTAGTAACATCAGATACTGAATGTGAGCATGATTGTGCAGTGGGTCGCCCAGCAAAAGTTCAAGTGTTTTTTTTTTTTCCCTCTTTATTGGAATGGTGCCAGAAAGCACTTTGGACTCCCCAGAGAGAACCTCTTCACTGTCAGTTACCCTCCCCCATCAGATGTCCAAACAATGACTTTATTTGGAGTAGGAATAACTCTTGGCTCATGGTTTATTGGTCAAGACACCAGTGATTCTTAAAGGTACAGGTGCATAAGGATCACCTAGAACATTTGTTGACAGTTCTCGTTCCTGAGCCCTGTTGACCTGAGAAACCTCCTAGCCCTGTAGAGAATTTTTATAAGGGTTTATCTGAACCAAAGTGAAGATGATGCCAGAAGCGAGATCTCAATTGCTTCTGAGAATAACAGTCTTGCAGTTTCTTTTATGCATTTGGAATTACGTAGAGAACGAAGGAAGAGTACCTGAGGGTGGGAGAAAACAAGGTGTGCATTGAATAACTGGATAGTTAACAAGATTATGTGCTTTCTTGAGGGTGATTAAGCTTCCGAGGTGTCTGAAAAGATCACTTCAAAAGTGTGTTGTTAACCTAGATGTCCAAGAACAATGGACAGGGATTGCTCAAGGCAAAAATAAACCTTTTACTAAGAAGTTATAAACCTGGGCCTGACTACCTACCAAAATGTGCCTAGTTAGGAATTTAGGGTCGGATTATCCTGCGAGGTCACTTTCGGTAACTAGACTTGCCAGACTTATTATAGAGCTCCCCCTCCCTTTTTTTTTTTTGTTTGCCCACAACCCCACTACCCAGACTATCTGATTCAATAGATATGGGTTGGGACCTAGAACCTGTATTTAAACAAGTTTTTCAGATAATTTTGATGTATGTTTCGAGTAGCACTACCCAACAGAAATGTGTTGTGAGCCATGTGTAATTTTAAATTTTCTAGTAGTCATTTACAAAAAGTGAAAAGAAATTGGTAAAATTAAATTTAATAACTTATTTTACTTAACCCAATATATCTGAAACATGATTTCAATGTGTAATCAACATAAATATTTATGAGATATTTTATACGTTTTTTGTACCAAGCTCTCAAAATTTGGTGTGCATTTTACACTTACGGTGCACCCCAATTTGGAGCACATTTCAAATGCTTAATGGCCACATGTGGCCGGGGCTCTATGTGGGATAGGGTTAGGGTTAGAAGATTAGCCAACACTAGATTGTAACCATGGAGAAGAGAGACCACGTTTCATTCTTATATTTGCAAAGTCTAGCAAAATGCCCAGAAGAAAAAAAAATGTGCAAGAAACGTTTGTCGGTGGGATAGTTAGTCACGGTAGCAGGTTGGGCTGGAGTAAAGTGAAGTCACATGCCTATGATTGTGACTGTGGCTGGGAAAAAATGCCAGGTTTTTCTGGGGTATTCAGAAATCTCCTCGGGCAGTTAATAGATAATCTTTAGTATCCTATTCAGAATAACTTCAAAGGCTGCGATGGAGGAGGGACTTCACTTCAAAGGCTTTAAGAGAGAGAAATAGAGCAAGTTAGGAAAGCCTGGTTGCCAGGACAACCCTCTCAAGATTGAAGGAGGACAATCACACATTGTAGAGCCAGGCTTGGTATGGCTGTGATCTCTCCTTTTGTAATAAGCTCGCCTTTTGCTAGGCTCTAAGGAAGAACAATTCTGAAATGGCTATTTAAGAGTGTAATTTGGAGCCAGAAGGCCATGTGGCCCTAACAAGTGTTTAAGTACAAAAAGAAGGAAAATGGGCCTAACATGGATTGGACCGGGGCCACCTGAAGTGATGCATAATTGCTTGTAAGATTGTGCAGTTCAAAAACTTTTGTCTTGCAGTTACAGAAAGACCTCACTCATGGGAATCAAGAATGGGGATCAAAGTAAGTTTTTTTTCTTGGATCTAGAATATCATTAGATTTAGCAGTTTAAGAGTAAGAAAGTAATTATTCGGTACTTAGGTGATTTTCTTAAGTATTCTTTTCAATTTGTTATTTAAATATTTATGCAGATATTAATATTTAAGTTTTTAAATAAATTCTAAATAGTGAACTTTTGTGGGACAATTACTGTATGTCTGGCACTCTGCTGAAGCCTTTCTGTGTATTTAATTTCCAGGAAAAAAGAAAACAACCTCCCTTTTAATTTGCATTTTACAGATTCTTAAAAAAGTTAAAATTTAGAGAGAGCATTTGAGATCATGCTTCCTGGCAATGTTATGAACAAACAAACAAAAATTTAGAGAGACTAAGTGACTTATTCAAGAATTGTTCCTATAGGAATAATATAATTAGGGATAACTTTTATTTTGTGCTTTCCACTTTTAGAATGTACTTGTATAACAGAGAATAAAGAATATGCAATCTTGTACTAACCAAAATAAATGCACTGCCTAATAAGCCTACAAGCCTGTTGAAACAGAAGCAAGAAACAGAATTTTTTTTCTAACAACCTCTATTTTAGCCTTTATTTTAGGACATTGCAGAGACCAGCAGCACCAGTTCCTGTCCAGATGGGAGCTGACCTACCACAGGAATTTGGCTGATGCAGATTGATTCCACACGCTGACGCCAAGATCCTTATCAAAACCAGCTAGAACGATTCCGGCATGTCCCTACTTTCCCTTCCTTTCGTTATAAAAGGCACCAGCTTGGCCAGAGATGTTGAGATGGTTTTCCATGCCGGAGTCCGCCATCTTCTCAGGTCACCTGAATAAACCTCTTTCCTTTTCACTAGCACCATTCTCACAAGGATTGGCTTCCTTGAGGCAGGCAGCCGAATCTGCGTTTCCGAATACTCACAATAACACTTGTGAGTATTATTCCTCAAAATAGCATAAACTGTAAAATAAGCTGTAAAATTCAAATTTATAACATAAGGGTATGGGGGAGGAAAGTTTTTTTCCTCTACCCTTCTAGGTTCTTTGGCTTGTCTAATAATCAAGTTGACTTAAGACCAATTAATAGGAGAAAAACGAGTTTAATTACTTCCACGTGTAGGCCCCATAAAGACAGTGAGACCCAAGGACAAGTCAGGCATTATATGTATGCCACTGTGAGCTAAGGAATGCGATAGTGACCTGGGGCTTCAAAGGGGACGAGGGTAATTCACAGGAGGATAAGAAGAGCAGATGTTTAGTAATTAGATGTTTGTCCCGCCATACAGACACGGTATTCAGATAAAAAGTTATCTTGCTTTCTGAGCCAGGGCCCCTATCTAAATTCTTTTAGGTAGTTAGAGAGTAAAGGCTTTTCTTGAACCTACTGGGTGTTGATTGCCTTCAGTTTAGAATAATCCACATGCAAAAATGACACATTTTGGGGAGTCTCATCCTGTACCCCTTCAATGAGAAATGACTAGGGCATTTAAAAAGCTGGTACTAACAAAATATTAATATATTCATGTAATGAGAATGGCACTTGAGAAACACATTGTTCTAATAACTTCAGACAAGACTGAAATAAGCAGAGATTGGAGGCAAATGCAGCGATTAGAAATAGCTCCACACACTCCCAGAAAGCAGTGAAGGGAATCTAGAGCAGAAAGGTATTTGTACACACACACAAATGGCACTGTTGATGATCTTTGGTAACTAGTGTCAGTGACCTAACCTGATTTCTCCTTTATCTCCTACAGGATCTTCTATACCAACTGGTCCAGTATGACTATTATTTATATTCCATTTATTGCCATATTAACATTGTTGATGTAAGAAACCTTCAAATCAGTAGAAAATTGTTATAAGAGTTTATTTGAGCCATAACTAGTGACAGTTTTCTGGTTTCTTTTATGCACTTGAAATTAAGAATGTAACTAAGGAAGATTACCAAGAAGGTGGGAAGAAGGAAGGTGGGCATTGGATTATAGGGTAGTAAACAACATTGTGTGTTTGAGGATGTTTACTTATTTCAAAAGTGTGTTAACCTAGCACAGAAACAATGGGTGGGGCTTGCTTAAGGTAAAGATAAACCTTTCTCTAAGGAAGTTATATGCCTGGAGCATGACCACCCACAATGACATGCCCTTTTAGGACTCTCTGATCAGATCACCTGGTGAGATTACCAACCAGAAAACCACTTTTTGGTTCACAGCCTATTAAAAATTCTCTTTTGCCCCTTGTTCTTAACGTCATGATATATCCAGGATCTTTCTGGATTAGAATGTGTATTTGTAGCTCGTTTTTATTTTTATTTTCTTAATTTCTTTTTTTAGATTTTATTTATTTATTTTCAGGGAGAGGGGAAGGGAAGGAGAAAGAGAGAGAGAGGAACATCGATGTGTGAGAAAAATTAATTGGTGTCCTCTAACACACCACCAACTGGGGACCTGGCCTGCAACCCAGGCATGTGCCCTGACAGGGAATTGAACCAGCGACTTTTCGGTTTGCAGACCAGCACTCAATCCACTGAGCCACACTGGCCAGAGCTGTAGCTTATTTTTAAAAATAACTGCACAGGTTTCCACTGAACATCTCAGAATGAACTACTATGCCTCCCGTTTCCTGTGTTACACATAATGCTGCAATGAGCAGTCTGGTAAATATATCTTCGTATACATATGAATGGTTAAATTTTGAAAAATTGAATTGCTGAGTCAAAGCAATTGTTTGGTTTTTTTCCTCTGTCTCTGTTGTCACATGGCCTTTCAGCAATTGCTTTTATTTTTAATGTTATTTTATTTTATTTTATTTATTTTTTATTGTTGTTCAGGTACAGTTGTCTCCATTTCCCCCTCCCCCCCCACTCTACCCTGCCACACCCACCCCACCTCCTACCCTCAGTCCTAACCCCCTTTGGTTTTGTCCATGGGTCCTTTGTACATGTTCCTTGATGATCCTTTCCCTTCCTTCCCCCATTATCCTCCTCCCCCATTCCCTCTTGTTATTGTCAGTTTGTCCTTTATTTCAATGTCTCTGGTTATATTTTGCTTGCTTGTTTGTTTTGTTGATTAGGTTCCACTTATAGGTGAGATCATATGGTATTTGTCTTTCACTGCCTGGCTTATTTCGCTTAGCATAATGTTCTCCAGTTCCATCCACGCTGTTGTGAAGGGTAGTAGCTCCTTTCTTGCTGCCGTGTAGTATTCCATTGTGTAAATGTACCACAGGTTTTTGATCCACTCATTTACTACTGGGCACGTAGGTTGCTTCCAGCACTTGGCTATTGTAAATTGCGCTGCTATGAACATTGGGGTGCATAGGTTCTTTTGAATTGGCATTTCAGGGTTTTTAGGGTATGATCCCAGCAATGGAACTGCTGGGTCAAAAGGCAGTTCCATTTTTAGCTTTTTGAGGAAATTCCATACTGTTTTCCACAGTGGCTGCACCAATCTGCATTCCCACCAACAGTGTACTAGGGTTCCCTTTTCTCCACAACCTTGCTAGCACTTGTTTGTTGATTTATTTATGATGGCCATTCTTACTGGTGTGAGGTGGTATCTCACTGTGGTTTTAATTTGCACCTCCCTGATGGCTAGTGATGCTGAGAATTCTTTCATATGTCTCTGGGCCCTGTGTATGTCCTCTTCAGAGAAGTGTCTCTTCATGTCCTTTGCCTATTTTTTAATTGGATTGTTTGTCTTCCTGGATTGGAGTAGTGTGAGTTCTTTATATATTTTGGAGATCAAACCCTTGTCCAATGTATCGTTGGCAAATATATTTTCCCATATGGTTGGTTCCTCTTTCATTTTGCTGATGTTTTCTTTAGCTGTGCAGAAGCTTTTTATTTTGATGAAGTCCCATTTGTTTATTCTTTCCTTTCCTTGCCCCTAGAGCAAGAGACACGTTGGTGAAAATACGCTGTGTGGAATATCTGAGATTTCCCTGCCTATGTTCTCCTCTAGGACTTTTATGGTGTCGTGACTTATATTTAATTCTTTTATTCATCTTGAGTGTATTTTTGTGTGTGGTGTAAGCTGATGGTTGAATTTCATTTTTTTGCATGTAGCTGTCCAGATCTCCCAACATCATTGGTTGAAAAGGATATTTTGACTCCATTTTATGCTTTTGCCCCCTTTGTCAAATATTAATTGACCATAGAGACATGGGTTTATTTCTGGGCTCTCTATTCTCTTCCATTGATCTATGTGTCTGTTCTTATGCCAGTACCAGACCATTTTGATTACAGTGGCCTTTTAATATAGTTTGATATCAGGTATTGTGATCCTTCCTGCTTTGTTGTTCTTTCTCAGAATTGCTATGGCTATTCGGGGTCATTTATGGTTCCATATAAATTTTTGAAATGTTTGTTCTATTTCTGGGAAATATGTCATTGGTATTTTAATAGGGATTACCTTGACTCTATAAATTGCTTTGGGTAGTATAGACATTTTGATGATGTTAATTCTTCCAATCCACGAGCAAGGTATATGCTTCCATTTATTTGTGTCTTCCTTAATTTCTTTTGTCAGTGTTGTGTAGTTTTCTGAGTACAGGTGTTTTACCTCCTTGGGTAGATGTATTCCTAGGTGCTTTATTTTTCTTGTTGCTATAGCAAATGGGATTTGTTTCTTGATTTCTGTTTCTGACATTTTGTTGTCGGTGTACAAAAATGCCTCCAATTTCTGAATATTGACTATGTATCCCTCTGTGCTACCAAATTCCCTTATTAGGTCAAGTAGTTTTTTGATGGAGTCTATAGCATTTTCTATGTATACTATAATGTCACCTGCAAACAATGATAGTTTTACTTTCTCCTTTCTAATTTGGATCCCTTTTATTTCTTTTTCTTGAGTGATTGCTGTGGCTAGGACTTCCAATAATATGTTGAATGGATGTGGGGAAAGTGGACATCCCTCTCTTGTTCCTGATCTTAGTGAGAAAACTTTTAGTTTTTGCCCATTGAGTATGATGTTAGCTGTAGGTTTCTCGTATATGGCCTCTATTACATTGAGGTATGATCCCTCTACTCTCATTTCACTTAGTGTTCTTATTATGAATGGGTGCTGTACCATATCAAGTGCTTTTTCTGCATCTATTGATATGATCATGTAATTTTTGTCTTTCCTTTTGTTTATGTGATGTATTATGTTTATTGATTTGCGTTTTTCATATCATCCTTGCATCCCTGGAATGAATCCCACTTGATCACAGTGTACAATTTTTTTTTTTTAATGTATTGCTGGATGCAGTTTGCCAATATTTTGTTGAGGATTTTAGCATCTATGTTCATCAGCAATTTTAGCTTGTAGTTTTCTTTCTTTGTTGTGTCTTTATCTGGTTTTTGAATTAGGATGATGCTGGCCTCATAAACAGAGTTTGGTAGTCTTCCCTCTTCTTGGATTTTTTTGGGATAGTCTGAGAAGGATGGTGGTGAGCTCTTCCTTAAGTGTTTTGTAAAATTCTCTTGTGAAACCATCTGGTTCAAGGACTTTTGTGTGCTGAGAGTTTTTTTGATTACTACTTCAATTTCACCAGCTGTTATCAGGCTTTCTTCTTCTTCATTCAGTTTTGGAAGATTACATTTTTCTCAAAATTTGTCCATTTTACCCAGGTTTTCAGATTTCTTGACATACAGTTGTTTGTAGTAATTTCTTACAATCCTTTGTATTTCTGTGGTGTCAGTTGTAATCTCTCCTCTTTTATTTCTGATTTTATTTATTTGGTTCCTCTTTTTTTTGATGAGTCTGGTTAAAGGCTTGTCAATTTTGTTTATTTTTTCAAAGAAATAGCTCCTGGGTTTATTGATTCTTTGAATTATTCTTTTAGTCTCTATGTCATTTAATTCTGCTCTGATCCTGAATTTTTTCCTTCCTTCTAATCATTCTGGGCTTTGTTTGTTGTTGTTCCTCCAGTTCTTTTATACATAGGGTTAGGCTGTTTATTTGAAATGTTTCTCTTTTTTAGATATGCCGGTATTGCTATGAACTTTCCTGTCAGGGCTGCCTTCACTGTGCTCCATAGATTTTGGACTGTTGTGTGTTCATTTTCATTTGTTTCCAGAAATTTTTTGATTTCTTCCTTGATCTCATTATTAACCCATTCATTGTTTAATAGCCTGCTAGTCAATCTCCATGAAACTGAATGCTTTTGCATTTTTTCCCCTAAGGTTGGTTTCTAGTTTCAGGCCCTTGTCATCCAAGAAAATACTTGATATAATTTCAATGTTCTTGAATTTTTTGAGGCTTGTTTTGTGTCCTATCATGCGGTCTACCTTTGGAAATGTTCCATGTGCATTTAAAAAGAATGTGTATTTTGCTTCTTTGGGATGAAAGGTTCTTTATATATCAGTTAAGTCCGTTTGATCTAGGGCATTGTTCAATGCTACAATATCCTTGCTGATATTTTGTTTAGAAGATCTATCTATTGTTGACAGTGGGGTGTTAAAATCCCCTGGTATAAGTGTGTTGCTGTTTATATCTCTCAAAGTCCAACAAGATTTTCCTTCTATATTTGGGTGCTCCTATATTGGGTGAATATATATTTATAATGTTCATGTCTTCTTGATGGATTCTTCCTTTGAGTATTATGAAGTGTCCTTCTGTGTCTCTTTTTATGGCCTTTGTTTTGAAGTCTATTTTGTCTAATATAAATATTGCTACCCTGGCTTTTTTTTTTTTCCTGCCCATTTGCTTAGAACATTTTTCTCCAACCCTTTATTTTCAGTCTGTGTAGGTCTTTTATTCTGAGGTGGGTCTCATGTCAACAGCATATGTGCAGGTCATGTTTTCTTATCCATTCAGCTATCCTATGTTTTTTTATTAGAGCATTTACTCCATTTACATTTCAGGTTATTATTGATAGGTACTTATTAATTTTTCCTCCTTTGTATCTGTGTTTCCCTCTCTCACTCTTTTTCTTCCTCTTCTTAAAGCAGTCCCTTTAGCATATCTTGCAGTGCTGGTTTGGTGAAGGTGTATTCTTTAAGCCTTCTTTTGTCTGGGAACCTCCTTATTTCACCTTCCATTTTAATTGAGAACTTAGCTGGGTAGAGCATCGGCAGTTGTTTTTAAAGAACCCTCTTTATATTAAGAAAGTTAGTACTTTGCCAAATGTGCTATAATTATTTTTTCTTGGTTTGTCATTTAAGTTTATTAATTAAACTTAAATTATACAGAAAATTTTAAAGTTTATTTATAGGTCTTTTCCTTTATAGTTTTTGGGAGATGTATCTTGTGTAGGCATATAACAAGATCAATCTGTATTTATTTCTATTACAACTTTTAATATTACATTTTTACATTTAAATTTTTGATTCATGTGAAGTTTATTTTGACAAAAAGAATGAGCTAGGAAGCCAAGTTAATTTTTTTCCAGATGGCTTCCCAGAGTCCCCACACCATTTATTACAAATCAACTTTTTCTTACTATTTTGATATGTTGCCCTTATCCTATACTAAATTCCCATATACATTTAGATCTATTTCTATAGGTTATTTTGTTTTATTGATCTGTTTGTTTAGTTATGCAAGACAAAACTTGTTAAATCACTGTTCCTTATATGACATTCTACACATTACGTTTTACTCCATCTGGAATTGATTTTGGTATGATGTCGTGGGATAGTCTAAATACCAACTGAAGCCGTGTCATAGACAGAAAGAAGTTAAAGAAAAAGAAGGTGGTATGTGAAGGAGTTTAGGATGAGACTCCCCAAAATGTACCAGTTTTGTATGTGGATTATTTTGAGTTAAAAGCAATCATGACACAGCCAACTCAAAAAAATGTGTATCTCTCCCTTAATCATCTAAAAGGATTTAGGTATGGGTTCTGGCCCAGAAAGAGAGCTCACTTTTTATCTGAGTGACTAACCTGCATAACAGGACAAACATCTGATTTAGTAAACACCTGCTCCTCTTCTCACCCTGTAAATTACCCTCTTTCTCTTTGAAGTCCTGGGCCGCATCCCATTTCTTAGCTTAGCTTCAATGCCTTGTCTTGTCTTTGGGTCTCCCTCTCTTCATGGGGCCTTCCTGGGTCCATAATCAAACTAGTTATTCTCTTTTTAATCTGTCTAATGTGAATCTGATTATTAGATCAGTCAAAGAACCTAAAAGGGTAGAGAAAAAAATTTTCCTCCTCTTCATTGGTATAGACCTCCTCTGGCTTGTTTGTATAATCAATTGATAAAAGGTGGGAAAAGAGAAACGACAGCTTATGACCATGGTATTTTTATTTTATTTTATTTTTATTTTTTAAGAGGAAAGGAAACTGCTGGTGAAGTAACACAGGAATGGGAGAACTTTTATTTTATTTTATTCTATTTTTTTATTTTTAGAGAGAGGGAAAGGAAGGGAGAAAGAGAGGGAGAGAAACATAGATTGGTTGTCTCTCGCATGTACCCAGCTGGGGACCTGGCCTGCAACCCAGGCATGTGCCCTGACTGGGAATCGAGCCAGCAACCTTCTGGTTTGTAGGCCAGTGCTCAATCCACTGAGCCACACCAGCCGGGACAGTATTTTTATTTTATTACTAAAAATATACTGTGGTATATATTGTTATTAACAATATAATAAATGAATGATATTGTTAATATAGGAACATTTTAATCAGTTTTCTGTCCCTATAGTTCTTTGAAATTATTAACAGTAAATTTTGCTTTGGAACAAATTGTAGGAATTTCTATCTTGTAATTATACTTCCCTACCCTTATGAAACCAGAAAAGCAGGTGTTGTGCTGCCTGTCACTATCAGAACCAATAAATAGTGACAAGGATTAAATCCTTATGGGGGCTTTATACAGATGGCCCGTGATCTGAGAAGAGGGTTATGTACCCTCAAAAACTGCCATAACATCTCAATAAGGAGTGGAAAGGGTGGGTGAGGGGTTTGGAAAAAGGTTAATTAGCTAGAAGGGTAGGTAAGGAGGTTGGAAAAAAGATTAATTAGGCAAAGTTGCAGTCCATCCTGGTGATTTTCCTAGTACTTCTTTATCTGTTGATCAACAATTCTTCCTCTGCACTGGGTCTGTTCCCTCCCGGGAACACAGTGGCTCAGATACCATCTCCATGGCTTACAGACTCCCTCGGCACAAAGACTGAATTGCTTCTCGACTTCCTGGTGTTATGCAGGGTCATGTAACCAGATTCTGGAAAAACAGCTTTCCACATGCGTGTCACTTAAGCCTATCAACTAAGGCTAAAAATCTTTAACTCTTGAGTTCCCTGATCACTTATCCCTTTATAGTTTTGTTTTTCCTATTTTTATGATTTTTCTACAAAAACAACATGTTTAAATTTTGCCACAGGGCTCCAAAAAAATGATGTGACAGAAATATGTGCAACTGAGCCAGAATCTTTGTCCAGCAGCTTCAACTTGCCTATAATTATAAGTATTAACTTTCTTTTTGTGAAATACACAATGAACTATATCTCTAAAGATAACAGAAGTTTTGAGCCCTGGTAGAGTTTAAAAGCAAGACTGCAACAGAATAAACCAACCAAAAATAAAAAATAAAAAATAAAAAAGTGGAAGGAAGACTGAAAAAGAAAATGATACTAAGTTAGTTGCCTCTTCCTGTATGTGTATTCCTGAAATAGAGCTTAATTTCCCAAGGAACAGAATAGTTTAGGGTTCACTTAGCTGCAATTTTGTGGCTGACACAGTTCAGGGCAGTCTTCGCCGCAGAGACCTGGGAAGACAAATGCTGACTTTCTTAATCTTACTTGTAGCCAGTTGTGGTCTATGTGACACAAACAGGAGACTCTTGTTAAATAAGGGGAAACTTTTCCTTTCTGATGAAAGATACCACTACAGATTTAATGTTTGTGTCTTCCCAAAATTCATATGCTGAAACTTTACCCCCAATATGATGATACTAGAAGGCGGGGGCTTTTGTGAGGTGATTAAATCATGAAAATGGAGCTCTCAGGAATGGGGCCCTTTTAAAAGAGAACCAGGAGATCGTCCTTGTTTCTTCTGTCATATGAGGACATAGTGAGATTAAAAAACAAAAACAAAAAACCTATGAACCAGGAAGTGGGCTCTCACCAGACATAAAAGCTGCCAGCACAATGACCTTGGCCTTCCCACCCTCCAGAACAGTGAGACATACTTTTTTTTTTTAAAGATTTTATTTATTTTTTGAAGAGAAGGGAGGGAGAAAGCGAGGGATGATTGATGTGAGAGAGAAACATTGCTTGCTTTGCACACGCCCCCAACTGGAGACTTGACCCACAACCCAGGCATGTGCCCTGACAGGGAATCGAACTGGCAACCTTTCAGTTCATAGGCTGGTGCCCAGCCCACTGAGCCACACCAGCCAGGGATAAATGTTTATTGTCAAAGCCACTCAGTCTACAGTGTTTTCTCATAGCGGCCTGAGCAGACTAAGAGAGACGGATGTGGGTAATACCACCTCTTCTCTTTTTTCTCTCTTGAGAGCAAAACTGATGTCTGGAGATCTTGCGACTATTGTTTAACCATGAGGTAAACACAAAGAGTATCTCAGGGCATTGGCCTGGACTTTGATGCCAACACTGCTTATCTCCAAATTTTTCGTGTTTAAAAAAAAAAGGAATCCTTATTTGAGTCACTGTTAGTTAAGTGTTCTATGATTTGCAGCCAAAAATGGTAGACAACTAAGAGGTAATGTATTAATATATAAAGCAATAATCAAAAAACAGAAATCATGTAATAAGCTGGTTTCCTGTCTACATAATTTCAATAAAGATGTTTTCTCGACAGATGTTTGTGGGAGTTGATGTCCTGTAAGAACAAAGGTAATGCAACTAGGTTTCATTTCAAGACTTAACTACGATGACTGTACGTACATGATGGCAGTGATAATATTCTCATTGAGTTACCTGAGGAAAAGTACTGAAAGGATTCACAGAATTAAAAATTAATCTCAGGAAGAGCTTGTATTCTTGCCACTCTTTCTGTCAGATGGAGAATGAAACAAAATTTCTGAGTGTTTTTTTTGAACTGGCTTCAAGTTTAAAAAGCTCTTCATCCCAAGATTATATTAAACATTTGCCCGGATTTTTTCATTTTTATAGTTTTATCATGTATGTTTACACTTAACATTTTAATCTGGCCAGAATTAATTTTTAATTGTAGTATTATGGTGGAGAGAGAGATCAAATTTTGTTATTCCAACTGGAAGACATTATCCTCAACTGCATACTGGATAATTTATCCTCTCTCCATTCATTTGAGCTGTCACCACTTACTACTCAGTTTTCATATACATGAGTATATGTATACAGGGTGGGGCAAAAGCAGGTTTACAGTTGTTCGTATGGGAAATAATACAGTAATAAATAATAATTTGAGAATAAACTGTATGTTTTCTGTACTCATAACTAGAAACCTACTTTTGCTTCACCCTATACTTATTTATATGTATATGTATGAGGTCTGTCCAGAAAGTATCCAGACAAGTAATATGAAAAACAGTGACATTCATTGAAGAAGGTACAAGATACAGGAAACATTGTGCATAGGACAATGACACCTCAGTTCCCTTCAAAGTAGGCACCTTGGGACCTCACACAGTTCTTCTCATTGCTGTCAGCTGTCCCATTGTATTTTCCTGAATCTCATTGAAAGTCTGAAATCTCTTCCCATTTAGAGGTGATTTTAATTTTGGGAAAAGCCAGAAGCCATAGGGCACCGAATCTGGGCTGTAGGGGGGCTGAGTCACCTGGGTGATTTGATGTTTTGCAAAAAACTCTGCACAAGACGTGATGCATGAGAGAGTGCGTTGTTGCAATGAAGCTGCCAATCACCAGTTGCCCGTAGCTGCGGCCTCTGAATCATCTGAATGGTTTCCGTGGAGGACTATTGAAGCTTATCACAAAATCCGATGCATATTTGTTGTTCTACTCACTCAGTCATTTTGAATGCGACGGCCACACTGTACACATGCTCACTCAACAGCATCTACCGCCCCCACTGACTAGTACAGTGAAGTCGTCATTGTTCACACATGTGCATTCCCGTCCACTCTCCTTGGCTGCCAGGTTACACTGATGTCATGCAAACCTTTTTCATTATCTAAGCAACGGCTAGACTTTTTCTGGACAGGCCTTGTTCATATAAATTATATATACATATTTTATATATACATGTGTATATATATTCACATATTTGTATATATGTATGTATTCATTTACATACTCAATTATCGTATACATGAGTCTGTTCTAGATATTCATTGTTGCCACAGTGTATTGTAGTTACGTATTTCCATGCCTCTGTGATACCACATTAGCCACTGTAACTTGCTCTTTAGTTTTTAGAAGTTAATGTGATTTGTCTTGGTTTGCTCAGCTTCTCTAATCTGTAGGCTTATGTCTTTTCAGCCATTATTTCTTTGAATATATTTTTCAGCCCCTCATCCTTTCCCTTCTACTAGGGATACAATGTTATTTGTTTTTGCCCCACAAGTCCCTGAGGCTCTGTCTTCTTTTTTTCCTCCCTAAATCTTTTGTCTCTTTCTTGTTCAGATTAAGTAAAATCTGTTGGTCAGTATTCAAGTTTCTGATCTCACCCTCAATCATTTCCACTCTACTATTGAGCCCATCCAATGAGCTTTTATTTCAGTTATTATATTTTTTAGTTTTATAGTTTCCATTTTTAAAATGTATTTCCTTTGCTGATATTTTCTCTTTTTCCGTTGGTTCTAAGAAAATTTGTAATTGCTTTATAAATCATTTTTTTGACAGCTGCTTTAAAATCTTTGTCAGATAACTCCAATGTCTGATTCATCTTAATATTGGCAGTGGACTGTCTTTTCTCATCCAATTTATGATTTTCCTGGTGCTTGATATGGCCAGTGATTTTCTATTATACCCTAGACATTTTGAATATTGTTAGGAGACCCTGAATCCTATTTAAAGCTTGTACTTTAGCAGGCAATTCAGATACAGGTTTCGGCTTACTTTCGTGGGCTATGGTTCCAATGATAATTCAGTTTTGCAGTGTTATTGTGGTCTCCTTAGTCCACCTGGGGCTGCTGGGGCACCTGTGTTTCCCACCAGTGCTTCTTGCTGGGGCCAATACCCTCCTCTGGCCCCGGCGTTGCCAGGGGGAGATACCAGTAGACCCCCAAGGGGAAGAACAGTCTCTGGACCACCTGTTGCTGACAGGAGCTCTGTTCAACCCCTGCTGGTGCCATGCACACGTGAAAGGCACTTCCCTGGGCCCACTGTTGCTTCTAGGCAGGAGGTAGTGTACGCCAGGGCCCACGGGACAGGGGACAGACTGTGTTTCCCATTTCTGCTCTCTGGGCTTGCAAGTGTTGGTGGGGTTCCCGCCAGATCACTCTTGTTGCTTCCGGGCAGCGGGGAGCCTACCTGAGCCACCACGAGCTGTGGGGGCGTGGAGGAGGCAAAGCACTCCCTCTGTTCATCTCTGTTTTTTAGCTGAGACTTTAACAGAATAACAAGAGAAAAACAGTTTTGTAAACTCACTTACGATCAGTTATGCTAGGGAACAGGTCAAATTATTTTCCTTTTCTGTTGATAAAAGTTGTATTACAAAGATATTATCATAGGAAGAGGCAATCGAAGCATAAACAGCCGTATATTTTGAGGCTCTTGTGCTTTCTGGAAAATCTGGGAATAAGAAATAATTTTATTTTTGAATGTAGCAAGCCCTGGATTCTTTCCCCCCCACCCCCCATCTCCGGTTCCTTAAAAACCGAACAGTTGCCTTTGAAGCGGACCTCTTTCTGTCTGTATCTGACAAGAGGTAAGTGCCATTTTCAATATTCTTCCTGGAAGTCTCCTTAGCTCAATCATAGTGTATTAGATTCATTTTCTATTTTCCACATTGTTGCCGGCAAGATTGACTTCAACTTTCTGTGACTTCTGCAGCTTTCAATAGCATTTTCCTCACTTCGAGGGTAAGTCCTCTTCCGCCAGGCCCGTTCATCTTTCACCAGCAGTCTCCGCAGGCCGTCTGGTCTCCTGCTCCCAGCCCTGAAGCCAGATGCCACTGCGTTAGGTTTCTGTTACAGCCGCACTTCCCCCTGAGGTAAGAACATTTGCCCGGGTGATCCATTCCTATAACAAGTGAGAACTGCAAAAACTTATGCATGGCTCAAGTGACTCTGTGACCCTACCCCCTCCAAATAAGAGAATTGACAGAGCTCTGCAAGGCTTCCAGCAGCCTAAGGGCATGTCCTTGGGACAACCCAGCCCCCTTAAGTTCCAACCTCGAAAACCTCAAGGCTGCCAAAAGAATTGACTCTTTCTTCCAGTCAAAACCTGGTGATCGGCACCTGTCCTCCCTCTCCTTGGAGCATTTGCTTTAGAAAAGTTACAATTGTAAATCCTTTCTCTGAGCCTTTGAGTTGTATCTGTCCCTTCTGAAACCAGGGACATAAGAGACATTCCTTTGAAATGCAATCAGTAAAGACAGGGCCAGTGAGTGGACAGGGGTGACCTAATCACATCTCTGAGCACCCTTTCGTACTTTTGCTTTAACACACGCATGGCTTTCGTGGGTGAGGGATCCTGGAGGGCTCAGTTGCGTGAGTCTGGCTTGGGGTTCCTCGTGAGGGAGCAGCAGGGTGTGGAGCAGGTGGGGGCTGGCAGAGCAACTCTCCCACTTCTTGCTGTCTCGGGGTCTCACTGTGCCACCGCGCTGCATGAGCTAGTCTGGGCCTCGGAGCAGTAGGACTGCTAACAGGGCAGCGGCAGGCTTCGGGGGCACGTGTCCTAATGAGCAGAGCAAAAGCCACAGTGCCTTTACTAATCTGGTCTTGAAAGTAAGGCCAACATCCCTTCCACCAGCTTCTACGCAGAATGTTCTAAATGTTCCAAGTAAGTCACAGCTCAGCCCAGAGTAAGGGGAAGGAAAAGCAGAAAAGCAGATGCTAGTTCGTGATGGGAAGTGTCAAGGTCAGATTGTAGATGGGCCCAAGGAATGGGAGAGAATGTTGTGACCACTTGGGGGAAACACATTTTGCTGCAATTATCTACTTTTCCGGCATTCAAATTTAATGTTATAGTCTTTTATACCCATAAATAGAAATATTTCTTTGTCTCTTCATTTTCTGTTGGAACTTTGGATTCTCTCCCTCATTTGTGGAAGTTTACAAAATTGTGGGCATTTGCCCAAGGCCTATGAAGCTGGGAGCCATAGGCCTTATAAAACTGTTAGGAATCTGTGCTTTTGAGAGCTTTATTACCCAATTCATGGCATGGGAAACTGCCCAAACCACCTTCATTATTAGGTCTAGCATTCAAACTTAGGGATTCCAGCCTCCTGAGATCTTTATTTGCATTTAATTAATTTATCGAGCGATTGATTTTAAAGAGAGAGAGGAAGGGGAAAGGAGAGAAACATCTCTTTATTGTTGACTTATTTATGCATTTATTAGTTGCTTCTTGCATATGCCATGACTGGTGATTGAAGCTGCAACATTGGTGTATTTGGACGATGCTCTAACCAAACTGAGATACCTGGCCAGAGCAACATAATGATATATTGTTATTGAGATATATATATAATATTGATATGTGATCAATATGTGATATCAATATATCATTGATATCAATGACTCGTTTTGATATGATATTGACATATATGATTTTATTATCTATCTCTTGTCCATTTGACACCCCTCACCACCCTGCTCACTGTGTTCCAGTGCAGTGACATCCCCCAAGGGACCACCTGTTTCTTGCCTTTCCTCAGGGCGCTCTCATACCTTCGCTCCCTCTGCTTTGACTACTCATCTAATCACCTACTGTTATAGGAAATGAATGTTATCATAAAAAATACATCTAGAAATTTGACTCCTCTCTGCTCTATGTAGATTCCGTTTTCCCAGAGTCTCCTCTGGGCTTTTTCATGTGGTAAACTCAGGATTGCAAAGAGTTGCAAGGAGGGTGAGCCTCTCTGCACACGCACTTTTTAAGTCTCTGTGTGTATCACATTCATTATGGCCAATTGACCAAAACCAATGGCATAACCAAGCTTGGATTCAAGAAATGGAATTGTAGACTCTACCCCTGAATGGGAGGAACCCAAAGCCATGTTGTTAAGAAGAGTGAAAGCAGGGGTCCGAGGACTTATTGTTATTTTGCAAATATTGCCATTTCGTAAACAATCTCCCAAACATTTATCCTCCCTCTGTTTTTCTTCTTTCTTTTCTTCCTCCTTCTTGTCTTTCTCTTTTTCCTGTACCTTCTTCTTTCATTTGCTTCTGGATATTTCTAATTAAAATTAAAATCTAAAAGATTGACATCATACTTGTCCTATTTTGAAATAGTCAGGAGTGGCCTGTCAATAATTTACTGGTTGGAGTTGTTAGGAAAACTTCCCTTTCGAGTTATTTGAAACAAAGCATCAGAAACTAACTCTTACTGATTAAACATAGAAAAATTTTTAAAATTTCCCCTGAATTAAGTAAGATAAACATATCTGGTTCTTGTTTTCTTCTAACAATATTTTTTTCTCCATGCAGTTGGAAAATAAAAGGACTAAAGATTTAGAAATGAATGAATTGATATTCTAAAAATGTAGATGCCTTTTTGACTGATAATATTTTCAACTTATGAGTTTATTGGATGTAAGCTGAGGAACATCTGTATACATATATACATATATAAATAATTTTTCAAAAGTTTCCTACAATTCGGCTCTTAATGTTTAAAGAAATTTATTGATTGGGTTATCAGTACAACAACTATACATTCACAGTTAATCAAAGTAACATAAATATTTTACATTTTGATAAATAATTATCAAATACAAAAAGTAAAAAATTGACAAGAAGGCATCTCTTAATAAGATAAGTGATGCTTCTCCCCCAATTACTTCATTTATTTGTGTCTAAACTGCTACTTACTGCTAGAATAAGCGCGGGTTCAGCATCAATTCCTAGCCCTATATTTTTATCTTTATAGAAATAAACATTAAGAAAAATGTGATAACATAAATATACAGATGAAGATGGGCGGAGCTTTTTTCCATTTCTTCTCTCTTTTTTTTTATCTTGATTTTATTGGAAGGAGTTTTGCTATAGCAATACCCACCAATTTTTGGGGATGTTTTCCAAGTTAGTTTTGATAGTTATCTTCGTTGAAAGTTGTTTTTGATGAGTTAGCTACAAGTCAATCAAATCCTCTAATTTTGTTAAGCAAATAATTGGAAATCATCTGACTTGCAAGAAGATTTGTTATATACTTACTAAAGGCATTATTTTGCTCAGTTATTAAGTGTATCAAAAAAGGCTTATTGAGTTATCAGTAGCTATTTGCTTCATTGAGCTAAAAGGGAAAGAAAATAGGAATAAAATAAATCTATTATATTTTTAAATGTGCATTTTGGGATTTTTTTCCCCATAAGCTGTTAATAAATTTAGGCCAAATTAAAAAATTCTTTGGTTTTCTAAGATGGTTTGGTTCTGCAAAATATGAGTGATAGACACTTGAAAATTATATTATCATCTATAATAAACTTTCGTATGTCCATTACAGATTTAATGATTATTAATTTCATGCCATATTTTCTTAGTTTTTAAAAGTATTTTATAGTAAAATAGAGGCATCGAATCATTTCAACCCTGCATGTTTCGTTAGGTATCTCAAAAAGAGGGCATTTGCTATTTAACCACAGTAATATTTGCACCTAAAAATTAATCACTTCTTAATATAACTTAAAACCTAGTCCACAGTTAATTTTCCCTAATTACCTTATCTCATATTCCCATTAAATGTCTGGTTGAAATATGATCTCAGCCAGCTGCAATGGTAACACCAAGTGTATTTCCTTAGTGCATACCCCATGAAAATTTAGAATGAAATACAGTGAGGATGAAGTAAATTGAACCCATGCAATCGATAATTTTAAGTTTGGAAATTATCTATGCACATGTGTAACTGCACAGGGACTTCATTTGCTTAATATAATTTTCTCCGTAATTCAAGCTAGTTTTGGTGAGTCTAATAGCACCCTGATTCAGTTGCCTTCTTTCAGCCGGGTCCCTCCACCTTGGCAAACACTGCACAACCACTCACTTAATCGTTAAGCCCTTAGGCCCTCAGGTCCTGGTCAGCATCAAACTGTCTTAAGAAAAAGACAGTAAGGTCTCTTGATCAAGGGAACAGAGTTTTGGTCAAACTACAGGTAACATCTTGACCTCAGCTGTGTTTCAGCCCTAGGACCATGAAAGCAGACCTACCCTACTGACCACACACTCAGGAACCCAGACAGAATGATGCCGTGCATGACATCAGGACCTGAAAAAATGATCAACTGCTCTCCACCTTAGCTCCAAATAACCAGCAGAGCCCATGGCCCCAACTCCCTTAGTCACCGTGACTGATGATTTTCCCCCTATGTAATCTAGACCCTAGAGACCACTGGGGAACCAGGTCTTAGACCACTAACACCTGTATCTCCAGGCTTGGTGCCAGTTCCTTCAATAAACCTTTACTTTCTTTGCTGCAGACTCCTGTTCACGATTTATTGGGCTTCAGTGCACACAGGCATATGAACCACTTTAGTTCAGTAACATATGCAGTGTTTTAATAACTTGCTTGGCATTTTAGAGAGCAATTTGGCATAGCAGCCTCGAGAGTACAATTTAAAATGTGTAATTGAGCAATTTCTTAGTATATTTAATATAACTTAGGATTTACATTACAAATACATAATAATTTACAATGTTAGATTTATAAATTATAGAAATGTCCGGGAGAGCTTGTTTAATGGAAATATTTAAAAAGAAAATGGAATATTTTGACTGTACAAAGGCAGTTAAAATGATCCCAATATTAAGTGCTTAAAAAATTTAAAAGTAATTGTTGAAATTTGTGCATTTGTAGTCAGCATAATAAAATTTATAGATTTAATTTGTCTAAGAAAAAACTAAGTTTTGAATTTGTAACATTAATAAAATAAATACTGGCTTTGAATGCAAAGGTGACCCCTGAAATAATCTTTTCACAAAAGCTCTCTTCAAGGACACCAAAAATCTCACATTGACTTTTTATTGGAAATATTAATCTCATCTTTCCACAGAACACATTGTTTGATTCCCTAACATGTTGTCTGAAAAATGAAGCTTAAGATTTTCTTTTTCTCACTCCTTGATTTTGAAACCTTACCTTCAGTTTTCTTCAAAATCTGTCTCTGAGCTTTTCAGTGTGAACACGGCTTGCCTTATTACACCTGAAAATAATACAAAAGCGACAGAATAAAAGAAACTGCAAATATTCCATATTTAGTGAAACTATTTGTGGTTGTCAGTATTCAACACAAGAAGTTATTGGGTGGTATTTTCAAGATAACACAGAAAGACAGCATGTACAGCAAAGATTTTAAATCCAATCATGTTGTCTTTGAAGCATAAAAGCAGAAGATGCTTTAACATGCAATAATCAAAGAAATGTTATAAATATTAAACTTTCTTAAGAAAACTTTCAGCCCTGGCCAGGTAGCTCAGTTGGTCGGAGTGTCATTGTCCCGATATGCCACGGTTGCAGGTTCAATCCCCAGTCAGAGCACACACAAGAATCAACCAATGGCCCTGACTGGTGTGGTCCATTGGGTTGGGCATCGTCCCACAAAGTGAAAGGTTGCCAGTTTGATTCCTGATCAGGGCACATGCCTGCATTGCCAGCCAGGTCCCCAGTTGGGAGCATGTGAGAAAGTAACCCATTGATGTTTCTCTCACACATTGTTGTTTTTCTCCCTCTCTTTCTCCCTCCCCCTCTTTCTAAAATTAAGTAAATAAATTTTTTTTTTACAAAGAATCAACCAGTGAATGCACAAATAAGTGGAACGACAGATCAATGCCCCCCCCCCGAAAACAATAAAAATTTAAAAAGAAAAAGAAAACTTCCAGAGGATGAATTATAACCATCCAAAATACAGCTGAGGAAACTATTACAAACAGACTGGCAAGAAACACTGAATATGTTCAGCTCCAGAAATGAAATGGAAAGAATATGAGCACTAGAGTTATGGATAAGAATGTAAATAATATACACTCTGAAAACAATATAACTACAAAAAATTAGGAGGGAAAAAGAGGATACAAATTCTGAGGTGGAGTAAGTTTGGTGATTAACTTACCTATATTCCCTAGGAGTCAATGCATATAACTTAAGGCTGACTAATAAAAAATTAAAGTGATCAACATTTAAAATATCAGATATGCTAAGAAAGATAAAATTGACTAATATCAGAAGTAGAGAATGGAAGGGAAAAGAAAAAGAAAACAGCAACGTTAAATTTGTTCCTCATTTTGTTTATTAATAAAACAAGAAAAAAGAACTATAATGTGCATTTAAAACTCAAATGCGATAAGCATTTGAAATGAGATACTATAAATAGATGGTCAGCATCATTATTTATGAGAGAAATGCAAATTTAAACCATGATGCAATGGCACTACATACCCACAAGAATGGTTACAATGAACCATTCTGTCAAGTATTGGTGAGGATGGGGAGCAATTGGAAGTCTTGTTGCTTTGGATGGGCTTGTAAATTGGTACAACCACTTTGGTAAAACTGGCAGGATATACTGAGCTGCACATAAGCACATCTGTGACTCAGCCTTTGCACTCCTGTATCTCTGTCTCTATCTCTGTCCCTTTCTACACCTACATCTATATGTATATCCAAGAGGCACGCATACTATGTTCACCAAATGCAACATAGAAGAATGTTCATAGCAACACTATTCAAGCCCAAATCTGAAAACTGCTCAAATATTCATGACCGACAGAATGGATAAATGATATATTCATGCAATGCTACACTATACAGCAACTAGAATGAATAAACTACAAATAGACATGATGATGATAAATGTTATAGGTATAATGTTGGACCAAGAAGAAAGGCATAAAATTTTTTTCTATTTGTACAAAAATACAAAATATACCTGGTTGGTGTGGCTCAGTGGATTGAGTGCCGGCCTGCAAACCAAAGAGTTGCTGGTTCGATTTCCAATCAGGGCACATGTTTGGGTTATGGGCCAGGTCCCCAGTTGGGGTTGCACAAGAGGCAACTACACATTGTTGTTTCTCTCCCCCTTTTTCTCCCTCACTTCCCCTCTCTCTGAAAATAAATAAATAAAATCTTAAAAAAAAAAAGAACGAGGGAGAGCTGTACATATTTAAAGAATAAATAAAAATACAAAATCTGCAAAGCTAATTTATGACCTCAGAAGGATAATCTTGGCAGAGTTCTGACTGCAAGAAGATAAGCGAGGGGTGTCTGGGATGTTGCTCAGGTTGTAATTCTTGATCTGGATGGTGACTTTACTAGGTGCGTTTTCACTTTGTGAAAGTTCATCAAGCTTAGGATTTATATACACTTAGAATTTTGTACTTTTCTGTATGTATGTTATACTTCATTAATAAGAATAGCAACAGGCCTGGCTGGTGTAGCTCAGTGGATCGAGTGCCAGCCTGCGAACCAAAGGGTCTCCAGTTCGATTCCCCAGTCAGGGCACATGCTTGGGTCGCAGGCCAGGTCCTCAGTGTGGGGTGTGTTCATCAACGCATTGATGTTCCTCTCCCTCTCTTTCCCCTTCCCTTCCAGTCTCTCTAAAAATAAAATAAATATTAAAAACAACAACAACAACAACAAAGTAGAAGGAACTTAATGCAGGAAATTGATTAAATCGATTACACAAGTGATAACAATATTGAGAAACCAAACACTGATGAGGTAACTCAGAGATTAACAACGTCATGAATCAAACGTGCTTCCAAGACTGAAGGAACAGAAGCAATATTATTGGAGCCCAATTAAGAATGTTAGTCAAGCTCCTTGAGCCGTCTGCACAAGGGGGCCTCAACCTTGGCCTGTTGAGCCCCGTTTTAGCAAGAATCCTGCTTATTCAGTTCAGTGAAAATCCCTGCACCCTGGATATCTGATCAAATTCCTCATTCCTCACCCTTCGTATCTAAGTTTTTGGCCTGCCTTTAGCAAGAATCCTGTTAGGCCAGTTTGGCAAGAATTCCCCCATCCTTGATGTCTAATCAAGTTCCTCTTGGTATTTTTCCATTCACTGGCCCCTTCAATCTGCTTATTGGCTATAAATCCCCAGCTGTCCTGGTTGTATGGTGAGTTGAGCTCAATTTTATAACAAAGTCTGTTTTCCCTACTGCAGTAGCTTTAATAAAATCTGTCTTGCTGGGTGGCAGAGTGGGGATTTACCCTGTGCCTGACAAAATGATGCTCAAGGCAATGGGCCAGTTCACCAGCCCAAAGAACCTGGATGTCTTCCCCCTTCCGATCATGGTGGTGTTGGCTGTTGGCATGTTCTTTGCTTCCTGGCTCGTTGTTTATGAGGTCACATCCACTAAGTACATATGGGACATCTACGGAGAACTCCACCTCTCCTTGGTGGCCTCACTCGTCATGGCCTTTGGGGTCCTTTTCCTGCTGGAAGTGTCCCACCTGCTGCTCAAGATAAAGGCAGATCTGTGAACAAAAATCTGTCCTGCTGTTTTTGACAAGAGTCTGGTATATAATGTTTCTTTTACTCTATGTGTAACAGGATAAAATACTCAGTTTTTCAGACTCCATCTTGTTCAGACTCCATGTCAGTTAGCAACTTCTGCTTACCGTTATACATAGACATTTTAATTATTGAAGGAATCTAACCTGTAGCCTAAGAATTGCTGAAACAACCTCTCTGCTCAAAACTACCTCTCCAAGGAGTTAATGAAAGTATGTACAAAAATAATGATTGTTTATCAAAAGATTTATAAGAACATTGTGACTGGGACCACAGCAACTGGAGTTTGTTGACAGAAGCAAAGAAGTATCACTGTTCTCCTTGGACCCTTGTTCAAGTCCAGGTGTCTGCAGTTATCACTCACCTCCTGACCTCAGACTGCGCCTGTTTCCCCCTTCTTCATACAGAAAAGAAGCCTGAATTTTGTACTTTTTCAAGATGGTCATTTGGTCCACCGTCTTCTCGGTTTGCTGGCTTTCCAAATAAAGTCACTTTCCTTGCCCCAACCCCTTGTCACTCAGCTTATTGGCCAGCATGCAGTGAGCTGTACAAGCTTTCCCTCAGCTATATCTGAACTGAGGTCATCCTGCAGAAGCTGAAACCCTAACAGCCATGTTTGGATCCAGAGGAAGTGAAGTCAGTGCCAAAGCTGTTGCAGTAGGTAGAGGCTGCTTTTGCTTTTACCAAACTAGAACATTTTAATTCTGAAATAGCAATATATCTATGAAAACCCTGCAAAAAACATATTTAGTGATTAAATATTAAAAGTTTTCCTGACTTCCAGCCAAGAGGGAGGCATATGTAGATATGCTTCACTTCCTCACGCAATCAAAAGAAGGATAACAACCAATTTAAACCAAAAAAAAACCCAGAACTGCCAAAAAATTGAACTGTTTAGAAGTCTGACAGCCAAGAAGTTAAAGAATAAACATTCATCCACACTCCTAGGAGGGGCGGAGACAGGCAGCGGGGGTGGAGAGTATGTGTGGCAAGGTGGTGGCTGGCAAACCAGGTGGTCCCACATTCACATGCAGATAAACTGGGAGGAGCAACTGGGGAGCAAGACAAACCATGCAACCCAGGGTTCCAGTGTCTGGAAAGAAAGCTTCAACACCTCTGGCTGTAAAAATCTGTGGGGGTTGTGGCAGTGAGAGGAACTGTTAGTCTCACAGGAGAGTCTGTGGAGGGGACCATGGGGTCCTAGAATGTACACAAGCCCACATACCTGGGAATCAGCACCAGAAGAGTGCAACTTGCTTGTGGGTAGCAGGGTAAGAGACTAAAAACAGGGTGAGAGCCAAGCAAGAGGCATTGTTCCCCTTCTGACCTCTCCCCCACATACAATGCCACAATGCAGTGAAGCAGGTTGCCCTGTCCTGGCAAATACCTAAGGCTCTAACCCTTACAATGTAAGAGTTGCACCAAGACAAATAAATGTGGCTCAAATGAAAGATCAGATCAAAACTCCAGGAAAAGAACTAAGCAATGAGGAGATAGCTAATCTATCAGATGCAGAGTTCAAAACACTGGTAGTCAGGATGCTCAAAGAAATGATGGAGTATGGTTGCCAAAAAAAAAGGGGAGAAGTGAAATAAAGCAAAAATATACAGGGAACCAACAGTGAAAGGAAGGAAACTGGGACTCAAATCAATGATTTGGAACAGAAGGAAGAAATAAACATTCAGCCAGAACAGAATGAAGAAACAAGAATTCAAAAAAAATGAGGAGAGGCTGAGGAACCTCTGGGACAACTTTAAATGTTCCAACATCTGAATTATAGGGGTACCAGAAAGAGAAGAGGAAGAGCAAGAAATTGAAAACTTTTTAAAACAAATAATGAAGGAAAAGTTCCTCAATCTGGTAAAGGAAATAGTACAGGAAGCTCAGAGTCCCAAAGGAGTTGAATCCAAGGAGGAACACACCAAGACACATCATAATTAAATTACCCAAGATTAAAGGTAAGGAGAGAATCTTAAAAGCAGCAAGAGAAAAATATAAAGTTACCTGCAAAGACTATTAGCTGATTTCTCAAAAGAAACCTTACAGGCAAGAAGGGGCTAGAAAGAAGTATTCAAAGCCATGAAAAGCAAGGACCTACACCTAAGATTACTCTATCCAACAAAGCTATCATTTAGAATGGAAGGGCAGATAAAGTGTTTCCCAGATAAGGTAAAGTTAAAGGAATTCATCATCACTAAGCCCTTATTACATGAAATGTTAAAGGAACTTATCTAAAAAAAAAAAAGATCAAAACTATAAACAGTAAATTGACAACAAATTCACAAACTATCAACAGCTGAACCTAAAAAACAAAAACAAAAGCTAAGCAAACAACTACAACAGGAACAGAATCACAGAAAGGGAGATCACATGGAGGGTTATCAGTGGGGAGAGGAAGTGGGGAGAAAAGGGGAAAAAGGTGCAGGGAATAAGAAGCATAAATGGTAGGTACAAAATAGACAGGGGGAGGTTAAGAATAGTATAGGAAAGGGAGAAGCCAAAGAACTTATATGTATGACCCATGGACATGAACTAAGCCAGGGGGGAATCCTGAATGGGGGTGGGGGGGGGGTGGGACAGAGGGAGAAAAAAAAAGTGGGACAACTAATAGCATAAACAATAAAATATACTTAAAGAAAGTTTTCCCTTAGAAATCATGGCAAAACAAAGAAACACTCTATCAGTACTTTTATTAAATACTAACCATTCTAGCCAGTTAAATGGGTAAAAAATAAAAAGAGCCCTGGCTGGTGTAGCTCAGTAGATTGAGCGTCAGCCTGTGAACCAAAGGGTCACTGGTTCAAGTCCCCAGTCAGGGTACATGCCTGGGTTGTGGGCCTGGTCCCCCCCCGTAGGGTGTGTGTGAGAGGTAACCACACATTAATGTTTCTCTCCCTCTCTTTCTCTCCCCCTTCCTCTCTGTCTAAAAATAAAATAAATAAAACCTTTTTTAAAAAAAGAGAAGTCAAATGTCTAAGGATAGGAGAAGATAGAATATTATCATTATTTGGAGATAATCTAATTATATATATGGAAAGTTTAAAAATCTACAGAAAACATATTAAGACTAATAACGAGGTTTATCAATATTGCTGAATACAAAATCAATAATCAAAAATTAGTAATGGCAAAACTCAGAAAATAAAATATGAAAAAATATACTTTTAATATAAAAGCATCAAAAAATATCATGAGTTTAGGAATAAATCTAATGAAAGATGTGCAACAACTTTATTGAGAAACATTAAAAACACCTATTTGAATGATGAGATGTGGTATGTTTGACATAAAATACTTAATATTATAAAAATGCCTATTTTTCCCAATTGACCTATAGAGTCAATACTATGTATGTGTATATTGACAATTTGATTCTAAATATGGAAGGGTCAAGAACAGCTAAATCTATTTGGAAAAAGACTAAAATGGCATCTTATTCTCTCATTAGATATCATTACTTACTATAAAACTGTGGTCATTATGGCCCTGACCAATGTGGCTCAGTTGGTTGGGTATTATTCTACAAAGTGAAAGGTCACCGGTTCAATCTGCAATCAGGGCACATACTTGGGTTTGGGTTCAGTCCCCTGTCAGGGCGTGTACAATAGTCAACCGATCGATGTTTCTCTCTCACATCAACATTTCCCTCCTTCTATTTCTTCCTCCCCTCCCCTCTCGCTAAAAATAATTTAAAAAACACACACACACACACACAAAACTGTGGTCATTATGATAGTGTGGTACTATTACAAAGGTGGAGAACTTAAACACTAAGATAGTGTCACTGCACAGGAACTTCATTTGTTTAATATAATTTTCTCCTATATCAAGCTAGCCCTGTCTAGTCTAATAACATTGTGACACACCTGCCTCCTTTCAGCCAGCTCCTTCCACACTCGCACAGGCTGCACGTCCACTCCTTCATCATTAAGCCCTCTGGATATTAGGTTCTGGTCAGCATCAAACTGTCTTTCAAATAAAGCTTCAGGTCTGTCAACAGTGAGAACATAGTTTTGGTCAAGCTAGAGAAAACATTTTGAGCTCAGTTATGTTTCATTATGGAATGAGACAGGATGACTCCATGGCTGACTTCAGGACCTGATGCAATGATCAACTACTCCCTGCCACGACACCATCTCCTTTAGCTACCACGACTAACAATTCCCCCCTATATAATCTATCATCCAGAGGCCATCAGGGACCCAGGCTATAGAGCACTAGCTCATCTGTGACTTTGGGCGTGGCGCCGCTTTCCTAAGCAAACCCTTACTTTCTTTGCTGCAAACTCCTGTTCACATCTTATCGGGCTTTGATGCACACAGGCAACTGAACCATTTTGGCAACACTAGACTAGAAAGCCCAGCAACAGACTTCTGCATACATAAACACTTGATTTATGAGAAAGCTGGCACTGCAGAACTGGTCTGTTTAGTAAATACTACTGGATCAATTGAACATCCATAAAAATAAAATAAAATTGAACTCCTACAGGGCACCATACCAAAATTTAATTGTAGATGGATTATTGACCCGAATATGACAAGCAAAACTGGAAAGCTTTTAGAAGGTAATACGAAAGCAAGTCTTTATGAGTTCAGCCTTTAGGAAGTTTTCTTAAATGGGAAACAATAACTATAGATGTTAAAATGGATAAATTAAGCTACATTAAAATAAAAACCTTCTGTTTATGAAAACACTATAAAAATAGTAAAAAATAGACATAGGACTATGTAAAATATTTAAAGACATAACTAACAATGAAATTTTATGTAGATGATATAATGGCCTCCTGCAAATTAATAAGGGAAAAACAACCCAGTTAAAAAATGGGTTAAATACTTGAACAGTTTTTTTTTTAGGAAGAAGAAATATAAATGACCAAAGAACATATGGAACTATGCGATCTCATTATTAATCGGAAAACACACAAATTAAAAACCACAAGGTGTTACTATTGTGTACCCACTAGATTGATAAAAACTGAAAATCCCCCAATAACATTGAATAAGACCTTGGAGTGATCAAATTTTCATACATTATGGTTGGGAGTGTAAGTGTGAATGACCACACTGGAAAACAATTTTGCGTTACCTAGTCAAGTTGAAGATGCACATAACTTTCGGCTCGGCCATTTCACTGACGCATCTGTCCCCTGGAGAAATGTGTGCATCTGTGCGTGAGTAGACATGGATAACAGCGTTCAGTCATACAGTTCAGAACAGCCACCAAACTGGAAACAGCCTCAAAGTCTATCAATTGTGTATTCATACCTTGACAACAAATTCCCGCTATTTAAGAATAGCTGAGAAGATGGGTGAATCTTACATACATAATGCTGAGCAAAAGAAGCAAGGTACAGTGGGATACAGAGACACTCTTGCCATTTATGCAGAGTACAAAAACAGTTAACAGTAAGCCATGGGTTTTTGGTATGGTCACTGTGGTAGGCATAATAATGACCCCCCAAACATGTCCACATTCTAACCCCAGAGCTTGTGAATGTGTTACTTTACATGGCAAAGGTATTTTGCAGATGTCATTGAGGTTAAAGGCCTTGCGATGGGGGAGCTTATCCTGGATTATTAGGGCGGACTCACTGTAACCACAAGAGGTCTTTGAAGCAAGCACTGAGAGTCAGAGCAGATATGTGACAATGGAAGGAAGGCTAAACTGCTCTTTTTGAAGACAGAGGTAGGGAGTCATAGCCAAGGAATGTGGGTAGCCTCTAGGAGTTGGAAAAAGCAAGGAAATGGATTTTTCTCTAGAACCTCCAAAAATAAATACAGGCCTGCTGACACCTTGCTTTTAGCCCAGGAAGATTTGTGTTGAACTTGTAATTTACAGTACCCTACGATAATAAATTTGTATTGTTTCAAGCCCCCAGGTTTGTGGTACTTTGTTACAGCAACCCTGGGAAACTAAACAGGTACATAGGTGGTGAAATTACATAAAAGGTAAGGAAAGATTGTCATAAGTCATGATAGAAATCGCCTTTGAGGAGGGGTTGAGAGGGTGACGTGAACAGGAAAGGGTCCTTGGAAGGTGGGAGGTGCTGACAATGTTGTCTTTCTTGACATGAAGTGTAGTTGTATAGGACTTTGCTTTCTAACTATTCTTTATACATTTATGCATTTATACTTTATGCCCATTTATGCACTTTTTTTTTCTCAAAGTGGAAAAAATATTCTCTACCTGGTAAAATAAGTTTCTTTTAAAGAAGAAGATGACACCCTGGCTGGTGTGGTTCAGTGCATTGAGTGCTGACCTAAGAAGCAGAGGGTTGCTGGTTCGATTCCCAGTCAGAGCACATGCCTGGGTTGCGGGCCAGGTCCCCAGTAGGGGGTGCACGAGAGGCAACCACGCATTGATGTTTCTCTCCCTCTCTTTCTCCCTCTCTTCCTCTCTGTTGAAAAATAAAATAAATAAAATAAAATCCTTTAAAAAAAAGAAAAGAAAAGAAAATGACTTCTGAAGCTGGAAATTTTGTCAATACTTCCTAGGCAACTGCTGGGGAGACAGGCATTACCATTCCACACGCTTCTACGGGAAAGGAAAAGTGAAGGCTGTCAATTTACCCAAGTGGGCTTCTCAATTATGTAGCAACTGCTCAGTGTTTCTTATGGTAAACCCTCTGGCCAGCATTTTGTCAGATATAGGCTGATGCCACCAGCAGGCTGGATATAGCTCAGAGTGGCCCTGCTCTCAGCCCTTCGAATAGTGTTTTGCCTGGTCCTGTGACTGAAGCCCATTTTCTTTTGAAATAGACTCCAGTATGCCAGCTGCCTCGATTACATAATGGTCTTCATCAGTAGTTAAGATTCATTCATTCACTTCAGTAATCTTTCCTGTAGTATCCTCTCTGTGCCAGGTACCACATGAGGCTCTGGAATCCAGAGACAAGTAGCCCATAGTCCTTTCCTCAAGGGAACTTTTGAGCCAGAGGGGAAGGTGTAAGAGTAGGTACATAACCATGTGAAAATGTCCCCATGAGCAATACAGAGGAACACAGAGGAAGGAGTGCCTAATGTTACCAGAGAGATTAAAAAACCTTCCTGTAGGAGATAAATGGAATTAAAGAGTCAGCGTGGGCTGACTTAGGAAGAAGGTTTTTTAGGCAAAAGGAGAGCTTGTGACAAGTCTGCGGGGTAGGAAAGGGCATGTCCCATTTTGGGAACTGCTTTAATTCTGCTGGCTAGATGCAACCGAGAGGCCTGGAGGAGACTGCAGATGGCAGACACAAGGTATAGGCATCAGGTTAGAAATCTTGGTGTCAGTGCCAAAGCACTAGACACTGGGGAACACTGGTTAGAAGAAGAAGCAAGACGCGAGTTATGTTTTTTGGGCTTTTAAAAAAGATTTTATTTATTTATTTTTAGAGAGGGGAAGGGAGGGAAAGAGAGGGAGAGAAACATCAATGTGTGGTTGTGTCTCATGCACCCCTCACCAGGGTGACTTGACCCGCAACCAAAACACGTGCCCTGACTGGGAATCGAACAGACAACACTTTGGTTTGCAAGCTGGCATTCAATCCACTGAGCTGCACCAGCCAGGGCAAGAAGTGAGTTTTATGCATCTAAAGTCAACAATAGAGACATAAGACCACCAGTTCTATTGGATTAGGGCCTCACCTTTATGACTTCATTGACCCTCATTTTCTTTCTTACGACCCAATCTCCAAATACAGTCACACTGAGGGTTAGGACTTCAACATATGAATTATTTTGTGCACGATACGGGACAGGGGGACACAATTCAGTCCATAGTACATGTAGAATAAGCATGATCTGGTTCCTGCTTGCGTCTCCAACCCTGTCTCTCAGTTCTCCCCCCCGTCACTGCACTCTAGCTGCACAGGGGCAAGTATGGCATTCTCCAGAGTCCTCTCCAGAGCCCTCGCCAGAGCGACATTGTGTTTGAATCCACTCAATTCATGCTCCACCCCCAGCGGTAGATTCTGTTACCTTGAAAGTCAACCCTTGAGGGCCAACCTGTCCTCAAAGACAGACTGAAAATATTGTGACATGGTGGTGCTTTCTGTCCTTGTCAGTTATTCCTGCTAAATGTATGACTGAGCCAGACAGGGCCTCGCCAACAGAGGAGTCTTCTGGGAATAACAAATAATTTTTTGAAATTGCCCTATATCCCAGAAGGGATTATATCAAGAGCTATAAAAATATTCATGCACTCTGACCCATTTTGGTAATCCCACAACTGGAGTTTTACCTTAGAGAAGTAATTTAAAATAAGAAAAAAGGGCTACCTGTATAAAGCTGTTTATAGCACATAATTTGAAACTGCAAAGAAGTGAAGAAGTGTTAAACTATAAATACCCTCAATTTTAGGGGAATAGCTAAATGCTTCTAAATTATAAAATAGAAATATACTAGAATATTTTATAGTCATTGAAGTAAAAATATGATTATTGTGGAATGCATAGAAAATGTTTTGAAATAAGCTTAGATAGATAAAGAAAATTAGAACTGAAAATTTAACCTATAATCTATTTCAACTATGTA
Organism: Mormoops blainvillei; assembly: GCA_004026545.1. Classification (NCBI taxonomy): domain Eukaryota; kingdom Metazoa; phylum Chordata; class Mammalia; order Chiroptera; family Mormoopidae; genus Mormoops; species Mormoops blainvillei. The sequence continues at coordinate 57,775 of PVJD01006549.1, forward strand.
AAAATTCTATATCCTTTCATACTGACAATAATTGCACTTTGTTAAGTGTTTCTTTCCCAGCTGCTATCCTAAGCAGCTGGGCTTATCTTTTATCCTTACAAAATTTTTTCAAAATTAAAGTTATGGCCTCCAAACAACAAATGAGAGGCTCAAAGAACTAGGGTTAATTTAATAAGTGAGTGGGAGAACAGAAGTTAAATCCAGACTTGTCTGACTTAAAATCTTATACATTTTCCCCTCTCAAAAGCTACCTTTCCAAACTTGAAAATGAAATGAAACAAACAATCAGCAACAACAACAACAAAAGAATCTAGGCATATAAAGGTAGCATGGTTATAAGAGAAACTTTATTATTATATTTTAATATATTTTTATTATATTTCAAAATTGATTCAATGTTTTTCTAAAAGGTACCCACACAAAATGCTAACAATGATGTCCATTTACTGCTGGAAACACACCAGATTCAACATGCGCTTTCCTCAGCTCTGTTCATATTTGAATTCACATGCCAATCAGTGACCCAGACAGTAGGCTAAGAGCATCATTGTAGATATACATTTTCTGAAGACAAATTAAAGGACAGTTCTGAATTCTGCCATGCAAACTGCCAACACAGATGGCTTCTTAGGGTCTCTTTCCACACCTCAAGCCAGAGAGGGGAGCACTACTCATCCTACTGCAGACCAACAGAAGTCTTCCACGAGGTTATTTGGAAAGATGAAGGGTGCCTACAGGAAGAGGCAAGGGCCATTTCCTTTTCCTCCTGGGTGCCTAGTAAACTGCAAAAACCCATAAGCACATCCTGGGGAAGTCATTAGTGTAGAAAAGGTGAGAAGGTTCTTGGGAGAGGTTGAGATGTGTGTACTATAATCTGGGAGCATCCATGAGCCTAGAAATTGGTGCCTCCTTTTTCACTAGAACACAGAAGGTAATAGAGGGGCTGCCTACATATACACCATCTTGTATTGCAAGTTTAAGTTATTTCCCTTAACTTAAATAGACATCAAAGAATGATAACTGGACTCTGAGTGGTCTTCTAAGTAGTCTGTTTCAAAGATGCCTGCCTGGGTGAGGAGACATCAGCAATAGGAGATCATGATTCTAACCCCACAGGTAGTTGCTGAGTGGGAGAGCATTACAATTTTAGAGTCAGATAGTGTATTGCCCATGTCAGGGTCCAAGCAGAGCTTCTTAAAGAACTCATAACCTGCATCCTGCCAAGAGAGCCAGTATTTGGGCTGTACCACCAACCAGCTTATAATAACACCAATTAGGTAAGTTATTAGTCCCATCTTCTGTAATTCTTTAAAAAAAAATATTTTATAGTGAGAGGGGAAGGCGGGGAGAAACATCAATGTGTGGTTGCCTCACACCTGCCCCCTACTGGGGACCTGGCCTGCAATCTAGCATGTGCCCTAGACTGGGAATCGAACCAGCAACACTTTGGCTCTTAGGCTAGCACTAAATCCACTGAGCCACACCAGCCAGGGCCCATCTTCTCTAATTCTTTTTGAAACAGAACCACTCTGGGTTCTATTGCCCACCACCAACAAGAACCATGGCTCCCAATGCCAGAGTCTTATGAAAAGGAAAGGAACTATTTATTCAAAAGTTATACAGGTTTAGAATAATGGCAGAATTCTACCATTAAATCCCACCCCCTTTAGAAACAAAAAAACACCACAAACACACAGTCCTGCCTCCCCTTGCCAAATCAGCGGTATCATCTTTCGGGAAAAGAAATAGAAACCTGTAGCATAGCTGGGCAGATTCCCATCTGTATTCAGGCTTCTTCCAGTCGCCCATGCTCAGCTAGTCTCCTGTTCTTAATCCAAAACCACATGGTCCCACCTCATAGTGGGCCAGTGGAGGTCCTTCTGCATCCTTTCGAATCGTGTGGCCAAGACAGCCTTCTCCACTCCCACACTGCATGGTTAAGAGAGCAGTGGTTGCCCCACATTTAGGTTTAAATCCTGACATGAATCTCCCTCCGTAACTCCATTTCCGATTCCTCCCACACTGGGTTACATCTGCCTTTCCTTGTATCTCCTGCCCTTCTCAGCTGCTATTGTTAGTCCCGGTAGGCATGGCCCCATGACGTAGGAGCTGCCTCCAAGCCTCTTTGCAAGCACAGCAAGCCCCTTCAGCTACATTGTAAGTTAGAGTCATGCCCACCTCTCTGATTCTGAGCTCGGCAGGCACAGTTACTTAACATTGCTAAAACACTGGCCAGTTTCTTTAAATGTGCAAAGTAACTCTGTCCTCTGCTTCCCCTTCCCCCAGCCAGGTTAGTGGGGGTTTTCCGCGTCACTGGGGACCTCTGGCTCAGCACCCTGTTACATTTTTCCTCTGACTTGACCACGGAGAAGCCAGAAGCAACAAAGGGAATACATAGATGTGTTAGTTATCTATTGCTGCCTAACAAATTACTCCAAAACTTTCATCTTAAACCAAAAATAACCGTACAAATTTGTAGATCAGGAATTTGGGAGTGGCTTAGTTGAGTGCTACTGACTCAGGGTCTCTTGTGACATTACAGTCTAGATTTTGGAGGGGGCTGAAGTCACCTGAAGGCTTGCAAGGTGGCTCACATATGTGCCTGGTGAGCAGGAGGTCTCAGTTCTTCATCACATGGGTCTCTCCACATGCTTGCCTGAGTGAATTCAAGGCATGGCTGCTGACTTCCCCAGAACAAGTGTATCAAGAGAGAGCAAGTCAGGAACCAAAACATCTTTGTAACCTTGAAAGCCATATGCCATCATTTCTCCATTACCCTTATAGAGATCAGAGCCATTTTGAGTGGAAGGAGGATGTACAGGGTGTGAGCTACCTGGAGGTGAGAACCACTGAAGGGAGGGACAGTGTTAGCACAGAACTAAACTTGGAAGAGAAGAAACTTTTGAATAGGATGTATGATTAAATAGGTAATTTAGATTGCACTGGACTTTTTAATACCTGAAAGAAAACACGGTTATAGAAATGGGCCCTGTTGGGGGAGGAACAAACGTTTTTCTACCCTCAAGCTTCTTATGGCTGGTCTAATAATCAGATAGAGATGAGACAAATTAGCAGGAGAAAATAACCAAATTTAATACATACGTATGTATGGAAACCCTGTGTACATGAAAGTCAGAGACCCCACATACAGGAGACATTCTGAGATTAGCAAAGGGGATTGAAGTTTATAAGACATCCTCAGCTAGGGATGAGGAAATGTACCTTGGGGGTTCAAAGGGTTATTGCTGGATGATAAGAAGAACACTTAGTAAACAGAAGTTTGTCCTGCCCTGTAGATAAGTCAAAAGAAGTTATCTCTGCTAATAGTTTATTATGGGCAAGGGTCCTAATTCAAGTTCTTCTCTGTAGTTTAAGAGAGGGGCAGAAGTTTCTCTTGAGCCTGAAGATAAAGTCACTATAGCTTAAAGTAATCTCCATACCACTGAGGCTCATCTTCATTGGCATGGCTTATTCTAGACCCTCACAACTTACTCTTACTGAAACTGGAAAAGTATGTACCTTTTTCCTTTTAGATACATACCCTTCCTAATTATTTTATGTTGAGACTAATAGTAGAATAAACATGCAGTCCCTAATAACATAGAAGTCACATGCGAGGTAGGGAAGAAGGAGAGGAGAGATAGGCATTTGCCACAGAAAATCCGCACAGGAGATGTATCAGCTGCTTATGCCAGCTAAGACTGTGTTCTGTTTGGTTTGCATTATTTATGATTAACGTAAGATGGATAGTACAGAAAATGAAGGCTAGTCCTCCAACCTGTATTTGCCCAGGGTCTTCATGTCTTCTTCCTGCACTATTTCTCTATAAAAAAGACAAAAATACCAGAAAGTCAGATGGTGCCATAGCACCTTCTCCTTGGCAAAGTACCAAAAGAGGACTATAGCTTGAGGAATAGAAGAGGAGAAAAGAAAATCAGGTAGACCCAATAAACAGAGACAAGGACTGAATCTTGACGGGCGCTTTATTCAGATGCCAGTGGTCTGAGAACCCTGAAAACCATCTTAACATCTCATCTCAAGCCGACCATTTTATAAGGGGAAGAAAAAGGTAGGTAAGGGTTTAGAAAAAGGTTAATCAGATAAGAGTTGCAGTCCTGGAGCAATTTTCCTAGTATTTCTTTATCTGCTGATCAAAAATTCTTTATCTGAGTCAGGGATGTTCCCTCCCTGGAACACAATGGCTCAGATACCATTGCTTGCAAACCCCCTGGGGCACAAAGGCTGAATTGCTTGACCTCCTGGAGTCACAGTAGGTCATGCATTCCGTTTCCTGGAAAAACAGTTTTCCACATGCATTAGTCACCTAAGCCTACCAAGTAAAGCTAAAATCTTTAACCCTTGCATTCCTCTATTATTATAACTAGAAGTAAACAAAAAATCATATGCAGAATGGAAGCTAGTGTAGAGGTAATTTTCTAAGAATAGAAGTACTAGCACTTTGACTGGCGGTTGGGCCCCTATATATGAGTGGAATCTTCCCCAGTTATTACAGTAAATTTATTTAATATGTAAATGACATAGTGATGTTGTGTAACATTTGTTACATAGTTTAAATTACTCACATGTACCACTTCAGAATGACTATTTCTAGGCTCCAGATCTGATGTGGCTACAGTTCCCCAAAGTTCAGCACCACAAAATAAAAAGAGAGTATGGACTCCTGTTGTCCGGATTGGATCCCAGTCTCTAGCCGGAAAAAAAAAATCCTTCCCACCAGGTACCCCACTACATATGTCTCTGTCAAAATCTTCCAAGAAACAAACTGTTAGAAGAAAATGTTTTGTTACCTTGTGGCTTATACGATTGTGATATCTCTCCAATGTTCAGAAAAATAATCGCATAAGCTTTTAATGTCCAACAAACCCAACGTAGGGTCTGTAGGGTCCTCAGGCACTTAGAAGTTTGCCCTGCCCTATAGACATGAGGAGGGCTGGTTAGCCAAAACAAGTGGAATAGAGAAACTGAGACAGGTGGTTAAACTGCCAAGCAGTTTACAACCATCTAGCAAATCACAAAATCCTATCTTTTGTAACCGAGGACACTTAAGAGTAAATGGTTTACACTTCTCCCCAACCAGAGGATAAATAGTTTAAATTCCCCTACCTAGGGCGATAGCAGAAATTCATTTAGTGCCGTGTGTGCCATCCATACCCAAGGACAGAGCAAGTTAAGGGAATAAATCTCATTTTGGCATATTAGCATGAAGCTGATAAATATTCTATTGAAATCTTCCCCTAAGACTTTCCCTAAACTCCCAGCCTTTAAAAACCTTCAAAACCAGAGGTCCCAGCACATGCTCTTCCTCCCGGGAGCACGCCCACGCCTTTCCCTTCCCCGCTTTTCTGCCCCAACTTGGGTGCATCTCCTAAACTCTAATGGACCCCAGGATGCTTGTAACCAGGGGGCAGCGGACAGCGGCAGTGTGTTCCGGGCTCATCCCCTGACTCTGTCCCCAAGACCCACTTTTCTTTGACTTCTTAGTGAACCAAAGCAGCCCAGCCTGGGCTCATTTCCCCACCTAGTCCCTCTCCTGTGCTAGTCGCTCTTCTATAGTAGGCCCTTCCTTCTTTCGCTGCTTCAGCTTGTATAAACGTCCTCTAAAAATCGCCTGGACTCGCGCTGTGAAATCTTTCCCGCATGACGTCAAGGACCCACACACTGCAGGTTGGCCCAAGGCAGACCCGCTCAGGGCCAGGCTCCCTTCCTGGTAAGAAGCTCTTTCTTCATGAGATTTCACTTAACTTTTACTTTAAAAAGATTGTCTACTCTGTTTGAATTTTCCACAATAAGCATATGAAATTTTTATAATCAGAACAATCACTCCAGCTTTTTCCATTGAGAAAAAAATAAGAAGAAAAAGAAGAGGCGGCGGAGGAGGAGCAAGAAGTAATAACTCTTACTGTGGGCAAGTCCCCACATTTAAATTCTTTCAGGGAGAAGTAAAAGTTTCTTGTGAGCCCACAAGGCCTTGACTGCCTTCAGGTCTAAATATTCTCCACGCCAAACTGGCATCTCTCGGGGAAGCCTGTTCTGTGCCCCTTCACTAGCTCCTGAGGTACAGGTATTGAGAACGAGAAGTTTCTTTCCCAGAGAAGGCTCCACTCTAGCCCTGGATGAAGCTGGTGGGGATGAGTTATGTCCTTATAGTGTCACTTTCCTTGGCATGCCCCTCTAGCTGTCCCCACTACTTCCTTTTTTCTTTTCCTCCACTTCCGCTAGTCCTCGTTTCACCTACATCCTACAGGGTATTGCGCACTGCTTTGTTCTCAAGATAAAAACTCCTTCTATGTCTTTTCTTTCTTAATAGCTCTCAGGAAGAGCTTACATTTTCAGCATGCAGAATAGATTTCCTGTTCCTCAAGGGCAGGGAAGACTCCAGCAATTTGTTTAATCCATCCAAGAGGAGAGAGGTTTCCTTTCCATCTGGAGAACAGTCCTCTCCTCTTCTCCTTCCTTCCTCCCCAAGGGGCTGAGCGATTCCATCTATTAGAAAACACAAGAAAGCAAAGCAAATATTTTTCATACTTAGAAAAACAAACCAATGGAACAATGATAACTGCAATCTTGAAAACTCAAACAGGAGGGAGCACAATAAAAGGATTTGTGGTGCCTTTAAAGTTATGCTAAAAATAGTGCTGGGGGAGTGGGTGGCAGATTCTGTCAGTGTGTTTTCAACATTAAGATAGCCTCAGAGGAGGAGGGGGTCCCAACGTCATCTCCAGAGTTCTCGTCACACATACTCAACATCTTATGGAACAATTCCATTTTTATTCTTTATAAGAGTAACATGCTAAAAAAATTTTTTAGAGGAGGGGAGCAGCTGCCCCCACATTCCCTTCTCTTTGGGGAGGAGGGGTTAGCTCCATAAGAGACCCTGTCTTTGGATTTTGCAAGACCAGGACTTGTGTGGTCTTTGCAACAGCAAACACCTACCTTTAAAATCACTTCAGAAATCCCTCGGAAGGTATAGAGGAGATGATCACAGGCACATCCGTATTCTCCTAAGGAGAAAAGAGACATTTTCATTTTTTCCTACCTAACTGTATAAAATTGTGTGAAAATTTGACCAGACTTTGCAGTCACTTTCATGTTAACTTACATGTGTGTAAACTGACCAGGCTTACTCCGTAATCAATTGTTTCCCTCTTTCTCCTATACTGGTACTATATAAGTAACCAGACTGAGCCCAAGATGCAGTCCTCGTGCCAAGCCCCGTATCAACAAATCAAAATTTAACTAAATTTCCGGGAGGGCTCAGTTCTCCCGGAAAAGGAAAGTTTAGGTCACCCTATTGAGACAGCAGAGGGACTTGGGTCCAGGAATAGAAAATACCAGGTGGCTAGGAAGCCAAGTTAAGACCAGGTGTTCAGCAAAATGTCACCACCACTTTACTACCTACTTAAAATGCAGAGGTAGCTGATTTTCTCTCCCTTCTCACTGCCAATGTTAAAGTCACTGACTCCACATACACAGTTGATTCAGTGTGACCATTATATGACCTTCTGCACTGAGCAGTTTGCCATCTTGCCCCCATAGCACAGGTGTGAACATCGCTGGAAAAGGGAGTCACCGAGTCCTGAAATAGAAAATTCTACACGCTTACTTTTCTCAAAAGTCTGCCTTGTTCAAAAAGCCCACCCACTTTGTCCCCAGCTTATAAAAGCAGCCGTGAAGAGCCAGCCCCCGAGCCAGTCGCAGGGCCTTCTTTCTTTTGTGCTGCCTCCCTCGTGCTCAAGCGAAAGCTTAATAAAATCTGTCTGGAAATTCCTCTGTGACTTCCTCTTGATTTCTATCTTGGGGAACCCAAGAAACTCACTGCCGGTAACGCTATTATCTTCTGCCTGTTCAGCAGGGAAAGTTACTTGACCCAGCTTAAAGACCTTCTTTTGCACCATTCGAGGGAAAAAAACCCGGTTTTACCAATCAGAAACGTCTAATATAACTTTCCTGTCCCTGTTCACGTTGGTCTATAAAAATCCCTCACCTTGTACAACTCTTCAGAGTGTCTTCCTATCGGCTGCCCGATTCGTGAATCACTGAATAAAGCCATTAAGACCTTTAAAATTTACTCAGTTGGATTTTGCTCTTTAACAGTACAGTGGGCTGTTTGTTGGGAGGGCTGTTTTATTTCTCCCAGATCGCTCAGATTCATCAAACTCAATGCTCTTAAACCAGAATCCACTAATTTCCTGCCTCTTCTGACATAATCTTCCTCCTAACCTTAAGAATGACACTATATCCCCTCCTAGACACCAAAGGTAAAAACCTATGTCATTCATGGCCTATCACCTCCTTCTTTCACTCAACAAATATTTACTGTGCACATTATGTGTGCCAGACCCTGTTCTGGGCACTGAGAGATAGAACAGTGAGCAAAGCAAAGTCCTTTCTGAAGAGAGAAAGACAATGAACCAATAGTTAATATAGTATCAGGTAGTATGCACGTTCTATGAAGTAAAAACAATCAGGTTGAGAAGAATAGAGGGAAACAGGGAAATAGTGGCTGGAGAAAGCTCCATGTGATATTTGATCAGAGACTGGGATGCACTGATGAAGTGAACCGGGCAAAGATTTGGAGAGTGGTCGGAGCTCGGTGAGGCAAAGGGAGAGTGGGAAGGAAGCCTGAAAGATAGGCAGAGTCCAGCTGCATGGACATGCACGCTGTCCAAGACCTTGGATTTCAATACGATTACATGGGAAAGCCATTAGAGGTTTTTGACCAGGATAATAACACGGTCTGATCGAGGTTTAAAAGGCTTCCGAATGTCTTCGTGTTACTGAACCAAAGTGGGGTTTGGCCACCCACCACCACCGAAAGGCGAACGCTAGAGGAAGAGTCTGGTGAGAAGGCAAAAAGGTTTTTATTTGAATACTGAATGATCTGGGACAATGGGGGACTCCCCATCTCAAACTTCCTCTCCTCTGCAAAACCCAGACAAAGCCCAGCTGTCTTCAGCAACACCAAAACCAAAGGCAGTGCCCAGAATTCCTGCTCCATCTTTAAAGTACCGTCCTTTGGGACCCAAGGCAGCTGCTAAGTGGTCATCGACGTGGTTCTGCTTGTTCCCAGCTGCTGTCTGGCTTCAGACTCCCTCCCGGGGGTTGCATGTGGAGCCAGGGCCACCACCGACCATGTGGCTTCTAGGGCCACAAAGTCCCATGCTCCCAGGCTGGAGGACATGCAAAGACACCAGCGAATGTTCTACCAGGTCAGCAAGAGAGACTCCCTCCTGGAGGGAGAGGGCAGGCCAATATACTGTCTAAGTGTATTTTCTGAGCAGTTTCTGAGCAGCAAGAGAGATATTTCTTTGTTCCTCTGCGTTTATATTAGTTCTGAGTGTGGGACAGACCAAACGCTTTCTCACAAAGACCAATTAACTTCTTAAACTTTCATACACTTTAGGTGGGTCTTTCCCCTGGCTAGGCTGACAGGCCTTTTTGTCCGAGCCTCCCCCGCCACTATTTTAATTTCTACTATGCGTGTGCCTACCTCCAATCTGATACCAGAAGGGGGTTGGCGGGTTTTTTCCATCTTATCTAATTATCTTGCTAACCTTACCTGTGCGCAGTGTAAGAACTTCCTCCTGCCAGCATCTTGCCCAGGAGAGAGGGAGCATGTGCTTGGTTACCCAGGCAACGTGGCCTGCAGTCCTATAGAAGTGCTGCAAAAGGATACACTTGCCTTGGTCACAGGCAGTTCATGAAGGTATTGTCTGGCGGCACACCATGCCCGCAGTGCCCCGAGCAGCGTGGCTCAGTGCAAAAGAGGTTCCCAGGTTTCATCCCCGTGGCCCAGCTCCATCTCCCCCAGTGGCCCCTCCAATTCGCCCATCTTCAGCCTGCTCCCAGCTGTCTGGATAGCCTGTCTATGGGTGTCACCCCCTCTGCAACCGCAGTTCTCTTTTCCATTCTTCGTTCCCCTTCTTCCTCTGCCTCCTTCTCCCCTTTCTCTTATTTCTTCGTGATGAAAAGAGCTTTACAGTTTGTTCTGATTATAAAAATGTCATATGCTCTTTACAAAAAATTCAAACAGATTAGACAATGCTTTGAAAAAGTAAAGGCTGAGCGAAATTTCATGAGTTACATTTTGGTACATCTTACTAGCATTTTGGTAAGTACGGAGAAGTTTCTCAGAGTATAAATCTACTTGCTTGACTCTTTAAATGGAAGCTTTTTAATACCTTTTCATTGTCTTTGGATATATAGAAATAGATATCATGGAAGAAAAGGGGCCACATATTAACCCGACAAGCTCAAGGGAGGCCTGCCTGGTGGCCTTACAAACTCAGAGGCCTAAAGTGACCACAGAGGGTGGTCTGAAATGAAAACCTTTTTAACTAAAAGCAGCTTACGGCAGGTAGTCATGTCCTAAGGCAGTATATTTCCCTAACAAAGATCAATCTTCACCTGAAGAAGACTGTTGTCTTTTTGCATAGAGGATAACACCTGATAAACATGCTGTGCAATAACAAAGTAGTTTCCCCTTTTCAGACTCCTCAAAGCACAGTCCCAGTCCCAGAGCACAGACCACAGATCCCCTCATTGTTATTATCATGTTAATGCTGATTGTTAAATATCCTGTTCCCACTTGTATAAAAGTATGTGTCTATCATTGTTCTTTTTAAAAAGAAATACTTTATATATTTATCCTTAGGGTGAGGGGATATGAGGGAGAAAGGGAGGGCAAGAAACATCAATGTGCAAGAGAAACATCTGATTGGTTGCCTCTCACTCACCCTGAGCTGGGGACCTGGCCCAAAACCCAGGCATGTGCCCTGGCTGGGAATTGAACCAGGGGCCCTCCATTTTACAAGCCGGCACTCAAGCCACTGAGCCACACCAGCCAGAGCATCATTTTACTTTTTACCCGATCCCTTAGGTTTCCCCGCTTTGCTTTCTCCTACCTCCCTAATCGATCACCATTGGATTTCATGTAACCCCCTTATGCCTGCTTCTTTAATTGTAATGTATGAAATAAAGCACAAAACTGCCACTTTCCAGAGCGTTTTCTCAGCCCATTGAGGTTTTGCTTCCCGGCAATTGTCGTCAGTTTGGCTCAAATAAACTCACAAAAATTCTCTACAGCTTTGAATGTTTCTCATGTTGACAATATAGATATAAAACATACATATCTTCCTCAGTTCACAGCCTCTACATTGAGCTCTTCCCCTTCATCACTTCTTCATCCTACTCTCTTTTGCACCGAAGCTTGGACAGAGACCCACTAGCCCATTCTCCTCCACCCAGTGAAGCCTCCTTTCCCAGCCTCGCGGACCCTCTGTACTGGCCTCAGTCCGCCTGTCTAATAGCCCAGTTCTCTCCCTGTGGACTGTGAGCTTGGAGGGCAGTCAGGGAGGGTTGTTTGCTTTGGCATCCCAGGACCTAGCCCAGGGCCTGGTACATAAGAGACACAATAAATCCTTTTACATAAGTGCTTGAGAGAGCTTTGATTCTAGATAACCCATTCAAAAGACATTCAGGTGTCAACTGGATGCAGATTCTATGTTGTTGTTACCCGGATGATAAAAGATGCTACGGCAAGCCTCCCCACCTCAAGGCTTTCATAGTTTCCTGTGGGCCCTTCAGACAGAAATGTCTCTAAACTAGAGAAAGGCAGTTCTTCAGGCTGCGTGAGCTTGCTATCAATACCCTTGAGGACATCAGCCTTAGCTGTAATTCTGAGATTCCAGACACTCTAATGATCTGCTATTTTGTCTACTATGCATTTGAGATAAGTCAGTACCATGAACCTCCCCCCTATTTTAAAATTATATATATTACATATAATACTTGATATTTATTAGATATTATATATAAGTATATATTATATTTAATATTAATGTATATTTACTGTATATATATACACATAACAAAATTTGCCTTTAACCATTACGAGTTACAGTTTCATTGGCATTAATTACATCCACAGTGTCGTGCAACCATCACCACTATCTATTTCTAAAGCTGTTTCATCACCCCAAACAGAAACTCTGTACCCATTAAGCAATAATTCCCCAATCCCCATCCCCCCAGCCTTGAGTAACTTCTAATTTACTTTCTATGGCAATAAATTTGCCTATTTTACATATATTTCACATAAGTAGAATCATGAAATATGTTTCCTTTACTGTCTGGCTTATTTCACGCAACCTAGTATTTTCAAGATTGCAATGAGACTTTTTATTCTTTTTTTTTTTAAATACGGGAGAAAATGTTTTCATGTACTATCTATCCATTTAGAAGTAAATCAATGCAATAATGTTTTCTATTTTCATTTTTGTTTTGAGTGTGTTTTATAACAGGGAGTAAATCCTCAAAAGCACCGTTAGTTTTTCTCCTTCCTTTAGAGAAAATTTGATTGGTTTTGCCTCACACAATTCTGTTGGGTTATTTTTCTACAGTGGTCTTAACCTATCTCCCACCCCCACTCCATAATCTTCTCCTGCTGCTGGAGATGTTTGTTTACACTAACCAGAATAACAAGAGTCCATGACCCTGGATCTGGGGGGACAGATGACACTACTCAGTAGGTATCCTGTTTCCTCTCCCCAAATCTGGGGAAGAAATATCTTGAAGCTGAGCCTGAGGGAAAATTTTGGATTGACTTCTGTTCATTGACCCCTTGTTGCATTTCATATTCGATCATAGTTTTTTACATTAATGGTCAAGGCCAAGACTGTGGCCACCCTCCAGATAATTTCAAAGTGATTATTTGTAAGCATGGACACAACTGGCTAGCACAGCAATGGCTAAGTTTGCCCCTGCTCTTCCTCCTTCTCAGCTGGCTAACCTGACCCCCCACTCTAACCTTATACCTTTTGGTAACATCAGTGAAATAATGGTAGTGATATTTGCGTAGAAGAGAAAAAAATAATTTCCCTTCTACCTTTTATTGTTCTTGCCTGGACTGACCCCCTCCCATAATAAAAGACAGATGAAAAGAGAAAAAAGAAATTAGAAGTTTATTATTATGTAGACCTCATGCACACAAGGTCAATACCCAGGAAAACTGAGTAGCCCTCTGAGACGCCCCTAAGCCACCACCCTGAGTCCGGGGCAGCCGAAGGCAAAAGGAAGATGTTGGGGGCGGGGGCGGAGGGCAGTTAGGGCAGTTTGGGGGGGAAGCACAGCGAAGGCGGGTCAGGTTTGTGACGCATATTTCTTTCTCTATTGACAGGACCCTCCTGTTCCTTACAGTCAGCCTTCTCTTCCTGGTACAGAGTGGAGGCGCTTATATTGTTACGGAAAATGAAACGACCAGACACCGAGGAGTTTAGGAGCACGATCTTTATTTATGTGCATGGGCCCAGAGGAGACAGACTCCAAATTCTGAGCCCAGAACAATAGCCCCGCACTCCTTTTATGTTGGGCCAAGTGGGGGAAGGGTCTAGGGAGGCGTGGTATAGATTTGGCACGAAGGGGCTTACAGAGGTGGGAGAGAAGCATTTACAGCATTAGTCAGGACAAATGGCGTCTCAACATCTACAGCATTAGTCAGGGCAAATAGCATTTCATCTTTGGTATCAGCCTTGATTCCCTCTACAATATATGGAGATTTCCTTTATAACTGCACATTTCTCTTGCAAAAGGTAACTTCTACTCTATTTTTAGACCTTCTCAGGGGTGCTTCCTCTCAAAATAATCAGCCCAGACTATTACCCGTTACCTGTTAAAAAACAAACTTCAACTATAAGTATATTTGAATAACTAATTGGCTTTAGAAAGTGATTCTTGAACTGGGCAGCATCCCATGTAGCAACTAGAAGGGTGGGGAAAGGGAGCTATTCACAAAAGAAAGGAAGGGATTATTTTTGGACTGCAAAATATTTTTCTGGGGGGACAGGTTTCTATCATGCAGATTGTCTCTTCTTTCTATGGGAGAGGGCCCCCTGGGGCAGATCACCTTACTAGTGCTTGACCAGAAGCTTTCTGACTGGTTGTTTCTTCAAAGATTATGTTTCTTAGAGGAGGAAACCGCAATTAGATCAGGCAGTCAGCCTAGATTTGGTATCATCGCATGTTGGCACAAGTGACACCATCTTGGGACTGTGGTTTTCCGTAACATATTCTTCAGGACCCATTAGTTTTATTCTCATAACAATCCTGCAGTTAAGACTTAGACTTTAGATTTTATTCTCAAAACAATCTTGCAGTTTAGAAAGGATGTAGGGTGCAGTTTATTTTTCTCCTTCCGCAAATGGCGAGACTTACGCAGGGAATTTAGGGGATCCGCCCAAATTTGTGCGGGTGATAAGGGATAGAGCATAAACTGCAACTACGATTTGTGATTGGTTGCTGAGCCTTTAGACCCCGAGGCCCCTTCTCAGTAGACAAAGCAGGTACTTAATAAACAGTTGTTGAATGAATGAATGAATGAATGAATGAACGAACGAACGAACGAACGAACGAATGAATGATGTGCTTGTGTTTGCCCTTGTCTGATTGGCCATTCCATGGGCAGGCTCTACATACAAAAACCAGCTGTTTCTTTAGTGTCAGCAGAGCTTTCTGACTCCTACTTGCTTTTGGGTGTCTCCGTAATGCTGACTGTTATTTGGAAAAATTTCAGATGGAAAGGTTATTTTATCAAAGTAACACGAGATCCTTAACTTATTAAAATTCTCGGGAAATTGTTAGAGGGAAACAATGTGAAAAAGTGGAGCACTTTAATTATTATTCATTCACAAAACACTTATGTTTAAGAATATTTATCCAACATATTAGAATGGAAAGGAGGAAGGATGTGGGAATTGAGTTTGAGCCTAAAGGGTGAAATATTATTTAATTTATTGTTAGAAAGAGGGAAAGGGATGGAGAAAGAGAAAGAGAGAAACATCAATGTGTGAGAGAAACATCAATCAGTTGCCTCTTGCACGCCTCTAACCAGGGACCTGGCCCACAACCCAGGTATGTGCCCTGACCAGTAATCGAACTGGTGAACTTTTCAGTTTGTGGTAATGGAGCTCAATCCACCGAACCACACTAGTGAGGGTGAAAATATTTGTATAATTAAATAGAAGAAAGCCAATTCTAGATCTTTGGTGATAATGAACTATGAACTGAAGAATATGATATACTTTTGGCACAGCGAAACCAGAAAAGATGGCGTTTGTGCTGTCTGTCACTACTAGAATCAATAAGAAGTAGAGACAGGGATTGAATCATCATGGGGACTTTATTCAGATGCTGGCAATCTGAGAAGATGGTAGGTCAGGTACCCTAAAAACAACCTTGACATCCCCACTCAAGCTGACCTTTTTATAAGGAGAAGGAAAGGGTAGGTAGGGGTTTGGGAAAAGGTTAATCGGTAAGAATTGCCATCCTGCAGTGATTTTCCTAGTATTTCTTTATGTGCTGATTAACAATTCTTTATCTGCATCACAGATGTCCCCTCCCTGGAACACAATCGCTCAGATAGTAGGTCCTGCATCTGGTTCCTGGAATAACAGCTTTCCACCTGTATTAATCGCTTAAGCCAATCAACTATAACTGAAGCTAAAAATCTTGAACTCTTCAGTTCCTCTATCATATCCCCACTGTTAGTTTTTAATTATCTTATCTCTGTACGATTAGTTTAAAGAAATACAAAGTAAAACAACATAAAATATAAGATTATTTAAAAATTATTTTGCTGTTGAATAAACAGTCTTTCCGCATATTAGAAGCCATCCTACAGGCAATTTGACAAGACTAAAGGCATGATAACTTAGTGATGGTGTTGCGATTCACCTAAAACAGTTTTTAGTACAGTTGATAAAAGTTGCACATTTTCCAGCTGGGGCTACTTTAGTGTTTTTTAAAGAAAACATTTCCCTGCCCTTTAGTTATCATAGGTCCTCAATGATCTTTCCAGGGAAACTCAAACGCCTACAAGACACGAAATGAAAGTTTGTTCAACGTAGGTTCCGTCCACTTTTTTTCTAATTGATTTTCTGGGGATCCTGTCTTCCAAGTCTCCAGTAACATCTTAGTTCTAGGCTCAAAGGAATGTAGCAAACCTGTGGGGGAGAGATCTCTAATACAGCCAATGTTATTAATAACAGCTAAGATCTGACTTACTTTTTTTTAAAAGATTTTATTTATTTTATTTTTAGACAGAAGGCAAGGGAGGGAGAAAGAGAGGGAGAGAAACATCAATGTGTGGTTGCCTCTCTCACACCACCACCCCCAACCCTGAACTGGGGACCTGGCCCGCAACCCAGGCATGTTCCCTGACTGGAGAATCAAACCAGAGACGTTTCAGTTCGCAGGCTGCCGCTCAATCCACTGAGCTACACCAGCCGGGGAGGGTCTGACTTACATTCATACATATTTCTTTACTTTCACCTCTTGATCTACATGTATATCTCCCACCCCAACCATAGCCTGGAATTGTCACCTGCACACAATTTCATAAGGACTCAATGGAATCCCATTTCGAGGAGCCACCCTTATTCTGAGCTGGGCAACAGGTAGAACTTGATCCCAATAGAGAGGAGTTTCTTGACACAGTTTGGATATATTTTTCTTCAAGATGTGATTCATCTTCTTTACTTTCCCAGAAACCTGAGGTCTCCGTGCCGTGTGGCGTCTTCCCCTGATTCCTAAAACTTTACTAACTATCTGTGTGATTTCTGAGATAAAAGCAGGTCCATTATCGCTCTGAATGCCGCCGGGTAGATTGAAGCGAGGAATGATTTCCCTCAGTAGGGCTTTCGCTACCTCTGAGAATTTCTCAGTTGTACTAGGATAGGCTTCTACCCATCCCGAAAAGGTATCAACAAAGACCGGCAAACACTTCCTTGGACCCGCGGCACGTGGGTAAAGTCTGTTTGCCAGTCCTCAAACGGGCACTGTCGTGGGTATTTTTCCCTTCTTTCTTCTGTCCTGGGGTTGTTCTTCTCGGACCCGATACCTCTAGCTATTGCTTTCCCTATGGTTTTAGAAATTCCGGGACCTGCGGGCTACGGCTTCACAGAAGTGGTTAAGGAACCTCTTCCGCAGTGAGTGGCCTCCTGCAAATGCTTCAGAGCTGGGCTCCTTTAGATGTTCAGGAAGCAGCATAATGCCTTTCTTATTCTTCTCCATTGCCTATCAGGGCCTTCTTCAGCAAAATCGCAGGCCTTAGCTTTCCCTAAGTCTGTGTTGAATATTCAGGGTTGAATTGTGACGAGTCTAGAACAGGTACGGAAGGCATTATACATGCTCCTTTGGCAGCCTCTTTCGCTGCTCCATTGGCCAGATAATTTCCGCTAGCCACTTCAGTGTCCTCGTTCTCATACCTTGGGCAGTGCATAACTGCCACCTGTAAAGGTACTGGAACAGCGGCTAATAATTTAAAATTTCTGTTGCCTGCTTAATTTCCTTTTTATTGGAGGTTAATAGTCCTCTTTCCTTCTAGATACACCTTCACTCTCTTTTAAATCAATTCTGCTAGAATAAGCTTCATCAATTATTTCAGCACAGTTATGCATTAGCACAGCTGAGTCAACCTCCAGGAGAAGGGAGGCAGGGTTTAACTTACAGTCTTTTAAAAATTTATTTTTTATTGCCTTTTCCCATTACCATTTATCCTCTTCACACTCCCTCCCCGCCGCAGTCACCACACTGCCGTTCATGTCCATGATTCTTTTTCCCTTTTTGATGACCCCTAACCACCCCGCCACCTTACTTCCAGCTTTGAATTGCTTGGTATGTGCCCATTCTTCCAGTGGTTAGTCACAAATTTCCTTTGTGCTCTCAAACTCAACAGTCGGTGGGGTACATAAATGGCGACAGGTTCTTCCAAGGAAAACTTGCCAGCTTCCTGTCAAAGATTGCAGGTGGCTGCCACGGCTCTCAAGCTGGCTGGCCACCTCTGGGCAGTGTGAGCTAATTTCTTTGGCAAGTCCGGCAAGACCCCTTTCGTCTGATTCAAGCAGGAACCCAAGCAACATCACTGCTTGTTGGCAAATCTGGACCTTCTGTGCCAAAGACTTTATAGTCACAAGGTGCCGATAGTCTCTATATTGTAACAGAGTTCCTCCTTCCAATTTTAGATCTTTTAAGTCCTGGCTTAGGGTCTCCCCCAAAGTCCTGAGTGAGTTCTTGAACGCTTGTGATAAAACTATCCCTCAGTACTGTGTTGACCCGAGATTCTGGGTCCTGCCATTCAAAAGCAAACAACAGGTGAGACTTTTGATCAGCTGGAATGCAAAAGACAGTACCTTTTAAGTCCAATACTGAATACCAGTCACTGTCCCCAAGTATACATTTCTGTACAATGTCATGTATGGCCCTTAAATCTTGTATGGTACAAGAAGCAGCAGGGCTGAATGAGTCCGTATTCTTGAAACTTCTGAATTATTGGGTGTATTCCTTCTAGAGTCTCCCTTCATAAGGCGTGTTGCCTTTTATCAGGAGTCCCTGCCCCCAGTTTGAGGTCAGCTTCAACAGAGAAGGCTCGCTTATCTGTCCCTGGCCTTCCAGCAGCCCACACGATGGGGCTTACCTGATTCTCAATTTCTTTGGGCAAGGGTCACTTTTCTCCTTCCCATGGTTTCATAAGGAACTGCTGGGCATGCTCTGGAGGGACCTATAGATGGTGCTGTTGTTCTTCTGGAGAAAAAGTGATTTGAGAATGGAGTTTTGATAACGAATTCCTTCCCAGAAGTGGAAAGCCAAGTCTCCCACAACATGTTCTAATGGCTTCAAGAAAAATTGGCTTTCGGGGCTTCCAGAAATTCCAGTTCCAGTTCAGTTAGAGTCTTATTGACCATCGAATATGTCTGTCTGGTACCAACCAAAAAGGCCTATAATTTGTCCCCCCACTGTTAGTTTTGCCCAAGGTTTCTGGGGGTGTATTTAATAGGTTGTTGTCCACCGTCAGAGCTGTTTCCTTTCCCCATCACAACTCTGGAGTTCTCAGACCCTGACCTCCTTTTCCCTCACTTGGGACACTCATTTTTTCAGGGCCCTATCCCAGTAGGGGATTGTCCCTCGCCAAGTTTGGTTCACTGATGGATTCGGGATGGAGAGATCAGTTCAGGGTCTCCTCCTCCGGCTCCCTCAGCTGAGTAGGGAGGAGGATCCCCCAGGGCTAGAGGGGCTGCGGGAACCCTGACCGTGCCTGCAGTAGCCATCCTGACCTTCCTGGTCCCTCTCTTCTGAGCTTCTGCTGTCTGCCACAGGCAAATTTCCCTTTCTCTGGATCATTCATCTATTTCCTTTTTTTAAAAAAGGTTTTATTTGTTTACCTTTAAAGAGAGGATTGAGGGAGGGAGAAAGAGAGGGAGAGAAGCATCAATGTGTGCCCTGGCTGATGTCTCTCAGTGGACTGAGTGCCAGCCTGTGAACCAAAGGGTCACCACTTCGACTCCCAGCCTGGGCATCTGCCTGGGTTTCAGTCCGGGTCCCCAGCTTGGGGTGAGGTTGTATAAGAGGTAACCACACATCGATGTTTCTCTCCCTTGCTTTCTCCCTCCCTTCTCCTCCGTCTAAAAATAAATAAATAAAATCTTTAAAAAAAAAAGCATCAACGTGCAAGAGATGCATCAATCAGTTGTCTCTTGCATGCCCCCAACTGGGGACCTGGCCTGAAACCCAGGCATGTGCCTGATGGGGAATCGAACCGGTGACCTTTCAGTTCACAGGCTGATGCTCAATCCACTGAGCCACAGGAACCAGGGCCTATTTCCTTTTAACTCTGCATCTTTATTATGTACAGTCATAAAAGTCTGTACATAAGATATTTGGTCCCATTCCCCTGGTCTTTGTTGAAACAAACTCTAAATGCAGTGTAATATAATAGTTTAAAGATCCGTTCAGTGGCCAGCACGCTCCTGAGTCCAGATTATACACAATCCAAGCACTATTACCACAAAAAAACATTTTCTTAGGTTCATAAGCATAAGTTGACTAATCAGCCTGAATGTTCCCTGAAGGGCTGTTTCTTGAAATGGAGGTTCCTTCACCCATTCTACCAGAAAAAGCTCTGTAATATCACAAAAACCAGAAGACATCGTAATTCCTGACCACCGTTCTAAGTTGTAATCCTGGACTGCAGTTCTACCAGACAGAATTCTGTAATACGTAAACCAGAAGGAGATCAAAAAGAAAAAAAAAACCCAAACCATTCTATGTACTGATTTCACTTCTCTGTACAATAATGAGGAAAACAAACAAATAAACAAACAAACAACAACTGAAGCCCACCTCGAAAGATGTAGTTTTGGATTACACTTTTATTTCGTAGACAGAATTCTTCTGGAGAAGTGCAATCTCCAAAGAAAGGATGCTTTGCTGGAACTGCAGGTCTAAAACGCAACCTTTTTGGGTTGGTTGCTTCCAAATCTTTTCTGCCACCTGGGGAGTTGCTCTCAACTGTGTTGACTTGGCGTGGTCTTCCTCTGTCATGCAAACTAGGGCATCAAACTGAGTGAGCTGGCTCATCCCCAGGCCCCAGCGAGTGGCCTTACTCAAAACGAGTGAATGGTGGGATTATTGTTGGGTTCTCACTCTCCCTACCGCTCCGTAAACCAGTGAACAGGTTCAAGGTTCCAAGACGAGACAAACATTTGTGAAGCCTGATGTTTTGTCATTCTTTCTGGAATAGATTCCTATTTTAAAACTTTAAATGTTTCCAAATCACAGGTGAGGGCTGAGCCAAACTATTATGTAAGAGTTGGTTTAAATTCTTAAACCATTAACATGTAACAGAAAAAACAAAATGTTATTTCAATACTAGTGTAAACCAAAATTCCCAAAGAGGTGTAGAAAAAGAGAGACTTTAGTCAGGTGAAATATCATGTTTTGCTGTGTGTAATGTGCATCCATGTTTAATGGTCCAAACTTTCGTGAAAAAAATCTTTCATTTTAATTTTTTAATTCAATTTTTATTTATTTATATTTAGAAACAAAACCAATGATCATATTCCAGGTACTATTTTACATACAGATACTGTTATTGATTTCTAGAGTCACACTTTTAATGCATAAACATAAATAAAAGAATTAAAAACATTTATATGGATACGGAATTAGTATTACCCATGTATAATGCACATCCTTATTTTTCCCTCAAAAATTTGAGCAAAAAAGTGCACATTATACACAGAAAAATACAGTAGTTTGGAAACTGGGGACACACAACCTTCGGTGGAAACCAAGAGCTCACTACACCAGAGACAAGGGGTATGACCCCTTTTAAAGAAACTTTCCACCTGGGTTCCCAGTCAGGTCCATTTTATGTAAATGAAGTATTCAAACTGGTGTGGTTTAATTGGTCCAAACTGCACAATCCTGGTCAGTCGGTATTACCCATTCTGATTGGTTATTACAGAACAATTCTGATTGGACCAGGCAGTGGACTATCCATTGATCAAAAAAAATGAAACAAAGACTTTCCTGCAGTGGTTGACAGGTGGCTTAGACAAGCAGGGCATAGCATGGGAAGTCAAGAGTTCGACCTGAAGTTCTCCCCAGTATACAGAGACGTGAGAAGACCCAAGTCAGCAAATAACTACTGGACTCTTAATATTTATAAAATATGGGCCCTCGGTTGAATATGGGGAGTCGTCTTTCTTGGGGGTCACATCAAACGAATCTTTCTTCTTGGAGTCCTCATTAGTCATGAAAGAAAATAGAAAACAAATTTATTCATAATGATATCTTTTTCTTGGAAACTTTCTCATGAAACATCTCCAGTTTATAGTCAGAATCCATTACATATTTCCCTTAAACCGTGCCCATAGATCCATATATTTCTGCTTTGTTTCCTATAAGCAGTGCTAACCGACCAGGTTCATTTCATTAAAAGCATTCAATAGATAAGGACTCCCTTGTTAGCAAATGCCATTTAGCTCTTTGCTGATAAGGCAGGTTAGTAGGAATCTAGGAAAATTCCTTGGTAAGTAAAATGGGGAAACTGAGACGGAGAGCTTAGCAAATGGCTGAGTAATTTACAGCCAGCTAATAAATCACGAGATCTTCTGTTCCCTAAGGAAAGACACTTAGGGGCAAAGGGCTTACAGATTCCAGGCCATGCTGGGGCGGTCCTGTCTTGGTCTGGTTCCCCTTTAGTGACATTTTTAAAGGTGAAACTGGACAGAGAATGACCCTGATCCCTCTATACACTCAGTTTGATTCATCAGCATCTCAAAGGACACACCTGGAACGCTGATGAATATTCTGATTAGGACCTCCCCTAAAACGACCTCCTTTAGAAAACAGATAAAAACCTTCGAGACAAAGGACCGAGGACACTCTCTCTCTTGATCACGCCTTTCCACCCTTTTTTCCTAAGGTATGCATCTTTGCTTTGTTTCTGCTGCTCTCTAAAGATTCTGACAAGACATGCGACCAGGGGAGCCGCGAGCCGTGGCAGCTCTTCCCAGGCTCACCCCCTGAACCCGCCTCCAAGGGCCCCCCTTTCGCCTCTGTTATTTGCTTCCTGAGTCCAGGCAGCGCAGCTGGCACACTCCTGTCTCTGTGACTTTCTTTTTGAAGGGCCAAGGCAGCCTCACCTCGGGTCGGCTCTCCCTCACATTTCCAAAGGGCCAAGGCTCACTCCTGTTGCTGTGATCTATCTTAAGTTCTTCCTTTGTTCACTGTCCTTGGCTTTAATAAACACACTCTCAAAATCATCTGGATTCGTATCTTGAAATCTTTCCTGCACAAAGCCAAGAACACACACATGCTAGACTGTGCCAGGGCAGACCTACCTTGGTCCCTTTCCGGTGCACTAGGAGGTGTTCATTAACCTTTTTACTGGGAGATTAGGGTTAGTCACCTGCTTTACTTCTGCCCCACTCTCTTTTCCTCCAATCAGAGGAGAGAAGAGATAAAGACTTACTGCTTAACTCTTTCCTTTCCTTAGACATCCCCCAAATACTCACATATTCTGCTCTGTCTATTAATTGCCCCCTGGTGCCCTCCATTGAATAGAAAGCCTCCGCCTTGATATAATCGTGTACATCAAGAGTTAGCTTTACGGCCTATGCCTTTGAATTGAGTTTATGAAATTGCTCCCCTCCTCAGGTCACACAGATATTCTCCTTTATAGTCTTCTATTTCTAGTGGGTAATGTTGTCTAAATCTTCGTTTCAGAGCTGGAGCAGACCTCCGAGGCTTCTCTAAGCACACAGCGCGGGCTGCTCTCTCTTCCCCCAGTGGGTGTCCTGACTCCGGCCCTCGGCGTTTACGGCTCCTCCAGCTCCAAGGGCTCTGTGAGCCATTTTGGCTTCAGCCTCCTCGTGATGACTAGATTTTACCTTCACACTTTCTGGCATCTCGGGTATTCATTTTTAGCTGGGTTCTGTGTTTCTCTTCCCGATTTTTTTTTTTCTGTTTAAAGTACAAATTTTGCAGCATTTCTATATATACAGTCTTGATGATAGGCAACCTTTTCAGAAAAACCTTGCTTTTTATGTTGGGGAGGCAGTTATAATTCCTTTCCTTGTAACATCACAGAAGAGAAAACAAGTACCTCCAAGGGTGGGAAATTTGGGGGAGAAATAACAGAAATATCTGAAGAAGAATTTTATTAAGTTTTTGTCTAAGGTGGTATGTGATGTGAATTTTCCTCAGTGAACCCTCCCCTCACCCCCAATCGTCAGTAAAATATTCTTCTTTCATCAATAGCTTGGACTTGGATATCGGTAAGAACAAAGACTGCTCATAGGATCTACTCGGGTTACAGTTTGAGGCTCAAATTCCACTTCTCTTCGCAGCTGTATGACCTTGGACAGATTATATAATTTCTCATAGTTTCAGTTTCTTTATCTCTTCAAGCAGGATCATAATATGTGCCTCACATGATTATTGTACTGCGTTAAATGAGAAAGGTCGTGTATGTACCTTGCCTTCTCCTCCCCGAGCCCCCACTCTGTGGAAAAACAGAATAGCAGGGTGGAAAGATTTCAGGGAGAGTATAACTCTGTTGTAACTCACATTGCAATTTTGGGCAGGTCACTTGGCCCTGACCTCCTTCAGTTGCATCATATATGAAACAACCTCTAAGATTTATTCCAAGTTGAAAAGTCCATGATTTAGGTTTTCCCATTGTATTTAATGTAAAAGCTCGATGAGCCTCCTGTGTAGTTCAGTTTTTCTTTGCAAATATCTATTTATATTTGTAAATTTACTATATGAGAGAAATAACTTGATTTATGAGTTAACTATCTCACGAGGTAACATTGGGTATTTCTTAAGTTCTCTGTTTTATCCTTATACACACATTGTGAGAGGTGTGTCAGTAATTTGTTTCTAAAATTATTAAAAGTGGTAAGTACAAAGGAAGGAAAAAGGAGGGCTAGAAGGTGGGGGGATCAGAAATGTGGGAGAGACAGGGCTGCGGGTGGGAGTGTGGGGAGGCAATGGCTGAAAAAGCTGCTTTTACTTTGTTTATAAGTTTATTTAAACATTTAATCCTTAAACGACCTGGGAACCAATTTGAGTCTTCTGGTGTTAATTTGCCTAACTTGATGATCACGTGAAAATTCTAGTTACTAGTAGAAACTTTTTTGTTGTTGTTGCTTCTGGCTCAAAATGACAAAGAGCCAAATGAGATAGAACTGATAAAGGCTCTCTGTGGGTGCATTTTTACTCTTTTACAAGTAAGTCATCAATCTTCAATGAGATTTATGTTTTTCTTATAGGCAATCTAAATTGATCCATGGTGATTGAAAAATAACAGGTTATTCTTTAAAAACTGAACAGGGGGCTCAAAACTGGCTCCTGTTGGAAACAGTTACAGAATATTCAAGGCAGAGACACTCCCACACACACACAAAGAGGCCCCGCTCCGCCATGCAGGAGCGGCTAGACCGCATTGCTGCAGAAAGCCATCCATCACATTTATTACGCTGCAGACAGGAGCAATTTTAAGTGAGCCTGGGCTTCCCGAATGAATTCCAATAATTCAAGTTATGATTCCTAAACTGTGTGTCAGACTAATTCAATATTACTTTTAAGCAAAAAAAAAAAAAAAAAAAGGTAAAACTATTGGTCCCATAGTGCAGATGAAGAACCTGATTTTATTACCTTAACCATTAAAAAAGATATTACAAACCATGTGGTGATTTAAAAAAAAATTAAATAATGAGAGAAATTGTGTGAATTGTAACTTACTGCATCATGGTTGCATAAATGGTTGAGTTGCTTTGTTTGTTTTTTAAAAAATATGAGAAGTGGATTTACTTGGGAGTACACTTTAAACTTTAAAGAATAATTTTTTGAGTTTTTTTCAAAATAGAAATGTTTTTCTTGTTTTTGTTGATTATAAAAGTAATTCATGGTCATGAAAAAGAGAAGAATACGAGACATATAAAGTGAAAATTTCCCCAGATAACACCATTTGGGGATATGTGATTTAAAAAAAGGCATATGTTTCCCAGATTTTTAATATAGAGCCTTTCATCCATCTACCCATCCATCCACCCATGCCTCCATTTTTGCATCCACCAATACCA
This sequence comes from Mormoops blainvillei, assembly GCA_004026545.1. Lineage (NCBI taxonomy): Eukaryota > Metazoa > Chordata > Mammalia > Chiroptera > Mormoopidae > Mormoops > Mormoops blainvillei. Next base: position 83,223 of record PVJD01006549.1, read on the forward strand.
TCCATTTATGCCTGCCTGCCATCCATCCATCCATCTATCCATCCATCCATCCATCCTTTCTTCCATCCATCCATCCATCCATCCACACACCCATTCGTGCCACCTTTCCATGTTGAAAAGTAGAGAGCTGGGGAGGTGTTCCTGTTCCCATGCAGGAGGAGACTCACACATGGCACATAATCAGGGCGCTGCCCAGGCTCCGCTGTGAGCAAAGGAAGCCTGTGAGCATAGCCCTGCTGCGGGGTGGGTGAGATATGTGCTGGGAGTCTGGGTCTCCACAACCTCATTTCAGCTCAGATTCTAGCTAGCGTGAGGCTTTGGGCAAATCACATGACCTCATTTGTAAAATATATGTTCTTTCCATGTTGGTATACCTTGAATTAGATTCTGCTTTATAAGTGTGTTTTGAGAAAGGAATCGTTACTTTTTGATGAAAAGTATTTATTTACAAGACCATCCAGTTGGTGGATGCTGTGAAGTACTTTAACACATGACAACGTATATTTAAAAAAAAAAATATTGTTGTGACTACTGAGCTAGCCTCCTTTAAGCTAAGTTTAAAATAATTGATGTTTTTGAGGAATAGAGGTAAAATAGATGTTTCTGCTGTTGTGAGCAAAAGCTTAAAAAACTGATCATGTCTTGTAATTGATAAAATGAGTCTAGCATTGAGATCAGTAACACAGACAAGGGTTTGGGAGTGGTTGTCTATGTGTGCTGAATTTCAAAGATGTGGTTTTCAGGAATACAGAGGTTTTTGTACGAGGCTGAATGAACCTACCACAGTCTGAAAGCCCATCTTTGGGAAACAAATATCTGGTTGCCATGGTGACAACTCAAGGTGGATGAAGGATGGATTAATCAAAATACAGTAAATCCTTTTTACGAGCTTCCTAAGAAATCTAGTGTGACGTGAACCCTCTGGTCTGTCTCCTCTTATTCTTCCCTCCATCACACAGGAAATCCACCATGGACGTACAATGACACACATTTATTGTACTGAGTTCTATGCACACATTAGTGAATGACACTCTCTCTTGCCTGAAAGGCATTGTCATACAAGCAGAAAGCCTCCTTAAACATTTGTTTTTTAAAAAATGGTATATAAAATCCAAGGAAAAAATATTATCCAAGTATTTCTGCAACAAAAAGAAGAGAATGGTTAGAAGCAGCCTCTGAAAATTGTGATTATTTATTAACTGAGCTACATTCTCTGGGGAATAAAAAATATTAAATAATTTGTACTCGGAAGCTGTATTCTGCTTGAGTCTCAATGTACAACTAATCTGGTCATTTTTAACTATTCAATTTAGTCCCATACCAAGTCATCTCAGTCCCATGATTAGTTAAATAAATAAATGAATGAATCTAAATAAATTATTAAGTAGAATAAATTAAGTGAATAAATAGATTAATTAGCCATTTTCTTCCTTCCCAACAACCAGGCAGGTCAAATTAATCAAAATAGTTAATCCAGTTGTGGGAGACATTTCCAGAAGCCTCCAGGAAATCATTCTTAGGCAGCCAATTCAATTTTAACCGATGGGCTTGAATAGCCATTGCGTCACGTGGATCGGATGAGCTAGCCACACAGAATCAAGCCGATGGAGGTGGATGTTGGACACCCTGTAAGGACAGATAAAGGTTCACAGTGAGGATGTCAGTTACTACAGGCAAGGGGCCTACGAGAGTCCAGGGCAACCCACTAGAGAGGACGGGCAGGGAGGTTTCCCACATTGGCCTGCTGGTTCTGAGACCCCACATGCTGTCACAGGCTGAAGGGAAGACAGAGGATGCAAATTCCGAAGGAAATCAGTATGGAGTGAAGCAATGGTTGTCACCTGGTGCTGATCTCATTACGACTGGGGGTAGGGAAGCCTAGGGGCGGTGCTGGCATCTAGTGGGTAGAAGCCAAGGATGAGGCTAACTATCCCCCATGCTCAGGGTCTCCCACAAAAAAAAGAGAAGCATGAATAGTGTTGAGGTTGAGAAATGCTGGAGCAGAAGCAGGAAATAGTGAACAGATTCTAGATGGCACCTTGTATTGAGCACAGAGTCATGGATGTACCTGAGCGGGGGAAAAAAGGGCTATAACCCCCTGAGCTGAAGAGCAAGGTTTCAGCCCCGGACTTAGAATCTGAAGACCTAGATCTCAATCCAAGCCTTGCTGTTTCTTTCTTTCTTTCTTTACTTACTTACTTACTTATTTTTTGGTATATTTTATTGAGTATGCTATCACAGTTGTCCCATTTCCACCGCCCCCCTTCTCTCCTCCACCCTGCACCCCATCCCATCAACCCCACATCTCTTAGTCCATGCCCATGGGCTGCACACACCAGTTCTTTGGCTTCTTAATTTCCCACACTACACCCAGCTACCCCCCACCACTTTTTTTGTTTGTTTTTGTTTTTGTCAACATTTTCCCGCCACCACTTTCCCCAGCCCCACCCACCCCTGCCTCCCACCCTCCATCCTTCCCCCATCTGGCTTTGTCGATGGGTCCTCTATGCATATTCCTTGATGACCCTTCCACCCCCTTCCCCTTGTTATCCTCTTCCCCCATCCCCTCTGGCTATTGTCAGTTTGTTCTTTATTTCAATGTCTCTGGTTATATTTTGCTTGCTTATTTTCTTGATCAGGTTCCACTTATAGGTGAGGTCATATGGTATCTGTCTTTCACTGCCTGGCTTATTTCACTTAGCATAATGCTCTCCAGTTCCATCCGCGCTGTCGCGAAGGGTAGTAGCTCCTTCTTCCGTTCTGCTGTGTAGTATTTATTATTACCTATAACATGTCAGCATCTTTGAGGCTCTGTTATTTAATTTGTTAAACAATGATAATAACATCAACAGACATGAAAACATGGAACACAGAGCCAGTGTTCAGAAAAGAATGACTAGAAATGAACAAGCTAGTTTATCTTATTTGTATGATTTTTTTTTGAGAAAAGCCTAGCCAACTTTGACCAGTGTTGATCAGAAGAAGATTTTGAAAATTGATTTGAAATCTATTATTCATGCTGGACCTTAACATGTAGGGGAGGAAAAGGTCCCGGGCCAGTCTGAAAATTAAGCTGACATAAGACATTAATAGGAGAAACATACAAGCATCTATCAAATTGTTACATGTACACGGGAGCCTGCGCCAGAGAATGAAGACCCAAAGAAGTGACCGGGATTGGGAGCTTTTATACCTTTTAGATAAAGAAACAATAAATTGGTAAGGAATTGACAAGGCAGAGAAGTTTGGGCTCAGAGTAGTCAGGGGTGAAGGAGTTGCTTGGCAGATAAGGGTGAGTTTAACAAGGTTTATTTACAGAGATCGATCTCTCCCGCCCCAAATTCTTAGTCTTTGGTGATAAGAATGTTTTCCTCCCTCTAGGCACAGGGAGGGGCACCTCTCACGTGGGAGGTTTATGACCCATTTCCAGAAGAAAGGTCAGGGAGGTCGAAGGGACCATTCTGCTCCTGAGAAAAAGTCTTCTCAGACTTTTTCATTTTAGAACATGTAGTATTCCAAAGCGCCATATTCGGGGTGTCCTGTCTTGAACCCCATCAGTACAAAATGTCCTTGCTTTGCTTAGAGGTTGCTGGGTGTGAGGCTGCAACACTGCAGAAGACTGTATCTCTTTGCACTGGAAAAAAGAAACGATAGGAAAAGCGTTAGGGAAGGCCCATGCCGGGGCCGTAGGGAGAAAGCCGGAGGAAAAGGGTGTGGTGCGGGTATCCAATGGGATTTCAAAAGAGAAGCTTCGCTGGGCGTGTGCGGTGTGACTCTGTCTTCCACTAAGGGGAAGTCGAATTTGCCACCCCCAAATTTCCCTTCTGGGATGTCGATTATTTTTAAGAAAGGAAAAGATTCGGGAGAACCTTTGACCTTCCTCCGCCTGCCTAAAGGAATTGAGATGGAGGACCTGCTCTAAGAAGGGAGCGATCCCCACAGATAACTGCAGTTTAATATGAGCCAGGTGTGATAGGGAGGAACCTAGAAAGGCCCCTTTGATAGAGTCCTCTTTGTGTCTCTCCTTTAAAGACGGCCCGGCATTTATTTACCAGATATTTGGTTTTTGGTCTCCATGGACATTGTCTTCCCTTTTGGAGTCCCAAACCAAAATCCCCTCTTTCTCCTTAGCTCAAGATGGCACATGAGACTTAACCGTCTGACTTGTTCTAGGGCCCCAGAGTCTTCTGGAAGCTCTGTATGTACTTACGTAATAAATTTGATTATTTTCTCCTGTTAATGCGTCACGTCAATCGGATTATTAGACTAGCCAGAAGGGCTTGGAAGAGTAGAAAGAAAACGTTTCTTTCTCCCCTATACCATGTCTCTGTAAATTCTTTAGGAAAGCCTTCCTTATTCCTCTGTGATATATGCATTTGGATTTGTTTTGTTTTGTTTTTGATGCAACGAAGTATGAATCCTGCTTCAGCGTGAATACGAAAGGCTTCCGTAGGCCATGTGGGGGCCCTTGAAGGTCAGGCCAGAGCAGGCAGCCCAGTGCTCCTGACGGTGAGTCATCATCACATGCCTGTGAGTCATTGTACACGTGCACTGTAGTCCCTAATGACCTACGTTCTGGCACGATCCCACTATTGTCTAAGCTTGTATAAAAACCCCTGTAACCAGCAATAAAGAGCTGCTACTGGCGCTTGCAGCTCGCAGTGTGGATCCTGTGTCAGCTCCTCGTGCTTTCTTTCCATTGGGCCTCTCACCGCTGAAACCTACCTTGGCTGAACAGCTGGGCTCCGACAGGCCATGTTAAGAAATTTACCCCCAACTTGGATATAAGTCAAAGGTGATTAAAATCATGTTATGAGCACTTTATAATAAGCCCACCTGACGATCACCTGACTCTGGGGTTTTTTTGTTTGTTTGTTTGTTTTTACATTACAGAAATGTTTTTCTTTCTTTCTTTTTCTTTTTTAAAATTTATTTTATTTCTTTTTAGACGGGGAGGGGTGGAGAAAGAGAGGGAGAGAAACATTGATCACTGCCTCTCTCATGCCCCTTGACCAGGGACCCAACCCGGAACCCAGCCATGTGCCCCGACCAGGAACCAAACCAGTGATCTTTCAATTTTCATGAAGATGCCCAACCAACTGAGCCACACCAGTCAAGGCTGACTCTGGGATTTCATAATCCCAAAGAGCTTTTATAATTCTGAAAGCTGACCTGGTACAATAATTTTCTCTTTGGTAAAAAGATAAACCTGAAGTCTATGGTTTTAGTATCTTGTAGAATTTTTTTTAGGTTCTCAATATATTATTTATTGAAAAAACTGAATAGGAAACTCTCAGATACTCTAGTCTCAGTGTCTTGATGCCGTCCATTAGTGTGGCATCTCAGCAACCTGTAAAATTTGAGGCTTATTTAAAGAGAGATTCTTGCCCTGACCCATGTGTCTCCATTGGGTGTTGTCCTGTAAAGCAAAAGGTTGCTGGTTTGATTCCGAGTCATGGGACCTTGTAGGATTTTAACCACTATCTAACTTAGCAATTTTACCTTTAAAAAAAGTTTTTTAATTTTAGAGAAAGAAGAAGGGAGTTCAAGAGAGAGGAAGAGAAACATCGATGTGAGAGTTGAGCATCAGTTGGCCACCACCCATACACACCTGGACAGGGGATATAACCTGCAACCCGGGCATATGCCCAGACCGGGAATTGAACTCCCCCAACCTTTTGGTGTACTTCAACCAACTGAGCCACGGCAGCCAGGGCTAACTTAGGAATTTGATTTCAGTATAGCTTTTTCCTTCATTTATTATAAAAATTTCAGTTTCTTAAATTCTCCTTTGAACTGTTTTTTTTAAACATTTTTAAAAGATTTTGTTTATTTATTTTTAGAGAGAGGGGAAGGGAGGGAGAAAAAGAGGGAGAGAAACACCTATGTGTGGTTGCCTCTCACATACCCCCTACCAGAGACCTGGCCTACAACCCAGGCATGTGCCCTGACTGAGAATCGAACTGGCAACTTTTGGTTCACAGGCCGGCTCTCAAGCCACTGAGCCACACCAACCAGGGCTGAACTGTTTTTTTAAACCCTCACCTGAGGATATATTTACTGATTCTAGAGAGATAGGAATGGAGCGAGACAGAGAAACATCAACATGAGAGAAACATCGATCAGTTGCCTCCCATACGCACCCTGACTGCAGATGGAAGCAGCAACCTTTGGTGTATGGGACAACGCTCCAACTGGCTGAGCCACCCGGCCAGCGCTGAACTGGTTGTATTATCCTGCCGGTTGGCTTATTAATAGGTTTTAAAAATAAACCTTTGACATGTGCCTACTATCTATTTGTATGAGAATTATGTTTTTAACGTTTCGAGACTATGCTTTGACACCTATATGCAGCCTTTGTGCCAATTAGGAAAGACATTTTCTTCAAGACATTAGTTCTCTTTTTCTCAAGCACAATTTTAGGACATAGTATATTATTTATTTCTTAATAAGAAAAATCACAGCAAGCCTGAGGTAATTCTGTATAAATTCTACAAATGAAATTATTGGACGCGTAATAAAGGAAGTACAAGTTTTTAATCATAATACTACCTCTCTCAAATACTTAAGAAATGAGTAGAAATTAATAATTTATTATAAAATAGTTATACGTCTTGCTTTCATAGAGACAGAATCTTTTGTGACAGATTCAATGCCTACTTGCCTCAGTGCTTAATTTTAAAGACATGCAGTTTTTCTTGGGACATTGTATATCTTTAGTAAATTTTATTTTTGTGAAGCTGTAAAATCCTCCATTGGCAATTGCTACTGCAAGGTTAAATGTATCTGGAGAGCTACAAAAGTTATTGGAAGTGTGTCCTGTAAATTACTGTTGCAAATATATTTCCATCCTTTGGCTGGAATATTGGAAGTGTCTATTTTAGAAATCAACTTAGGATTTTAGTTCCTTATACACTAAATTCCCATCAGTAGCATTTTCATTACTTTGTTCACCGGGCAATTTCATCTGTTAGTGTTTCCATAGTTGCAGTAGTTCATGTTCATTGGAATTCTTTAACTCACATTTGCCTCTTATAACACTAAAAGACCGTTATATTCTTTCCATATTTTAAAACTTTCCTTTGAAGATGACATTATTATATTTTAGTGTAGAAAAAATAATATAAAATTTGAAATTTACTTTTGGATCATAGATAAGATTCTGGGTTTAACTGAAACTTCTTTTTTAAAAAAGATTTTATTTATTTATTTTTAGAGGGAGGGGAAAAGAGGGAGAAAGAGAGGGAGAGAAGCATCAATGTGTGGTTGCCTCTCATGTGCCCCCTACCAGGGACCTGGCCCACAACCCAGGCATGTGCCCTGACTGGGAATCGAACCAGTGACCCTTTGGTTCACAGGCAGGAACTCAATCCACTGAGCCACACCAGCCAGGGCTTAATGAAACTTCTTACTCCTTTTTTGGTATTGCTGATATTGGGAGAATGTCAAGAGATTCTGTATTTTGTTTGATATCAATGCAATTTTCGTAAACATTTCTTTATTTGTCATCAGGGAAAACATTAATTCTTTTGATGCTTTTAAGTGCATCGTGCATATTGAATTTTTGTTCCTGAATCATTTTGCATTTAACATCAATTGTACTGAAGCTATTATGCCAAACTGGTACTGAACACGTAAATATAAAAATGATAATTTTTTTCAAAACCATACCTTTGACTTGTACTGCAGAAAAATATGATTATCATCACAATTGTTTCTAACAGAGCATTACGTTCTTTTTGTAACTGAATCTCTCCTGTCACCATAGTTCCTATTTGCCTTTCTCATCAGTTTTTCAAAAATGGCTCCAAATTCCTTTCTTTTTCCAAATTGTTTTCAATGAACTACATCACTGATGCCAAAATATTTGCTGCATGTTATTTTAAAAAACAAGGAATATAGAATGCCCTGTAATTATTTTCAGGGATTTGCTCTTGTGTGTGATCTCTTAGGTTTTCCATGTGCATTTGTGGCTGTGCCATATTCCAAGTCATTCAAGTTTTTTTGTCTGGATTTAGCTTTCGTGGGCATGCTACTGAGAATTGATAGTATCTGTGTCAACATAGCGTAAAGGCCTTTCCTCAGAAAATTCTAGCCCAGGAAGATAAGACTGCAAACGAACTAATAACTAACTTCATCATTTGCTTCAAGAAATTCCTGCAAACCAGTCTACCAAGGCAAACAGTTGCCTCACTGTGGTAAACAGCTGGTTTTATCAAGAAAACTGTGCAAACCTGGAGGAACAGTTTGCTTATCACGCCAAGAGTTTGTTTTTCCAGACTTGTTTTAAGACTTGCTGTGTCCACCAATCCTAAACTATTATTTCCACCAGTTCCCTACCTTGAAGGACTTGCCTTAAATTACCTGAGCCAGACCCCAAAACTGTCCCCTGCTGAGACACTAAGACTCTAGTAAGTTCTCACTTTCCCCTGCTGCTGTAAATCAAATACACTTGATATTCCTTGACCAACGGGTTATCCTGGTAATTATTGTAAGAATGTCAACAGTCAACATTATTAAAATATATACAGTCTTGGCCAAAGGTATCATCAAATAGTGTTTTAAATGCAAGCAATGAACAGATAAATTTGGCTTTTGTTCCTCAAAAAAAAAAAATATATATATATAGTATATCTTTTCTAGTCTTGTCACTTTTCTAATCTTGTCATTTACTAAACAAACTCTCACAAAATGTTCACCTACAAACGTGTTCGCCTTTTTGAAATCCAAAAACCTGGTAATAATTCTGTAAGCTGTTCTATGTAATTTATATCAGGAGTTGTACCTGAAATGGGTAATATGTAGCACTTCTTGCCTTATTCAAATATTATGTGATTGGTTACTGATGTTTGTATTCTAAGAAAATGCTCTGCATTTAATGTTATCATTTGTCGTGGACTCTGCCAGATGAAGAAAATTCCCATTATTACGCTTATAAAGTTCTTGGGTCATCTGAATGCCAGCATTTTGCACCAAAAAATGAATCATTCATATTGTGTTTAACAATTGCGCCTGGTATTTTATATTATTTTTATGTAGTTTCTGTTTTGTAGCATTAATAATTCTAGCTGCCATTTGCTGTTTGTTGATTTATTGATGATAGCCATTCTGACAGGTGTAAAGTGGTACCTCATTGCGGTTTTAATTTGCATTTCTCTGATGATTAGTGATGTTGAGCATCTTTTCATATGTCTATTGGCCATCTGTGTGTCCTCTTTGGAGAAATGTCTATGCAGGTCCTTTGCCCATTTTTTAATTGGGTTGTTTTTATTTTTTGGTGTTGAGTTTTGTAAGTTCTTTATACATTTTGTGTATTAACCACTTATCAGATGTATCAGTGAATATGTTCTCCTGTTCTGTGGGTTGTCTTTTTATTTGTTGATGGTATCCTTTGCTGTGCTGCTGAGGATGTGGAGAAAGGGGAACACTTTGCATTGTTAGTGGGAAGGCAGACTGGTGCAGCCACTGTGGAAAGCAGTATGGAGATACATCAAAAAATAAAAAATGGATCTGCCCTTTGACCCAGTGATCCCACTTCTGGGAATATATCTGAAGAAACTCAAACCCCTAACTCGAAAGACCATAAGCACCCCTACGTTCACTGCAGTGTTATTTACAATCGCCAAGATACGGAAGCAGACCAAGTTTCCATTGGTAGATGAGTGGCCAGAACAACTCTGGGACATTTACACAATGGAATTCTACTTGGTTGTAAAAAAGAAGAAAATTTTACCCTTTGTGATGATGTTACGGAAAAATGAAACGACCAGACACTGAGGGGTTAGGAGCACGATCTTTATTTACGTGCACGGACCCAGAGGAGACAAACTCCAAATTCTGAGCCCAGAACAATAGCCCCGCATTCCTTTTATGCTGGGCTAAGTGGGGGAGGGCATTGGGAGGCGTAGTATAGATTTGGCTTGAAAAGGGCTTTCAGAGGTGAGAGAGAAGCATTTACATCATAAGTCAGGGCAATTGGTGTGAAAAGGGCTTACAGAGGTGGGAGAGAAGCATTTACATCATAAGTCAGGGCAATTAGCATTTCATCTTTGGTATCAGCCTTGATTTCCTCTACAATGATAGCACGGTTGGACCTGGAGAACATAATGCTGGTGAAATAAGCCAGTCAGAGAAAGACAAATATCATATGATTTCACTCACAAGTAGAATCTAATGAACAAACTGAACTAACAAGCTAAATAGAGACAGATTCATAGATGGCAGCATGACAGCTATTGGGGCGAGGAGGTCAGTGGGCGGGGTGATAGAGCAAAAAGGAAAAAGGACTCGTGGACATGGACAGCAGTGTGGTGATTGCAGCGGGGAATGAGGTATAAGGGGGCTAAATGGTAATGGGAAACATACAATAAAAAAATTATAAGGAAATCCAGAAAAATAATTGTAACTATATTTTAAAATCACAGTTCAATTTTATTTTAATTAATTAATTAATTTTAATCCAAAATGTGTTTATTGGATGGTCCCCCACTCATCTTGATTTGGGGTACTTTTAGCACTGCTTCCTCCTGAAGGGAAATCCTCCTGTCACCCTTGCTGTTCCTCCTGTGGGCTGACAGAGGACAGTGGAGCAGCCACACACAAAACTACCATCTGCATGTGGCTAAAGATGACACTGATGTTGTAGCATCCTGGGCATTTCACACCCAGGAAGTAGCAAGTGGGGCTCTGCACCAGGCGTTGCTTCTTGTATTTCCTCTGATGAAGGAGGTCCTTGGCGAGAGGCATGTGGTTGTGAGGAGGTTGTCACCACTGGAAAGCCACAGTTCAATTTTAAATGCCTGGCACCATCTTTTATCTGCATTTGCTTTTCTTTATCTTTACTAAGGGCATGTAATAAATGTTGTCAATCTTTGTACGATTGTCAATCTTCACAGATTTTTTTCATTCTCAAAGAATTTGACATAGAGACAAAATAGACTCCTTTAAAATAAAAAGTTGTAGTACCATTTTTTCATTATTTGGAGAAATTTGTGTGTAATGTTCAAATCTTATTATTTATAACTTGAGGTTAATGATTATTAACTCAAGCTTCCTTTGAATATTCACATTATATAGATGTGTACTTGCATTCACAGAAAGTACATTGGGTTTAATGGAATCTTTGTTCTTTTTTCTCTTCCAGTTCAAATGAAAATTCATCAGTTATGATTGACAAGAAGATAGAAGGTAAATTCATATTCTGCCCAATCGTTATGGGACAAACTTCCAGAAACTTGGTTCTTCTCGCCGACGCAGTAAAGAATTACAGATCAGCAAGCCTATTAGCATGCACACAAAGTTTATTAGTGCTGAGTTCTAATGGGAGAGCAAAGGCAAGGGTGGCAAAGCAGGGTGGCCAGAAGCCGGGTGACCCAAGTGGCCAGGATGCAACCCCCCTCCCCCCACCGTGTGGCAAAAAGAGAGCAAGTCCTTTGTTCTGAGGACTTACATAGTTGGTGGGATGGGGGTGAGGAAGTTGCCTATTGATTGACAGGGAAAGGTGGTACCAGCTTTCCCCGCTGGGTAGACGTGACTACCCAAATGTAGATATACCCGAGGGCCTGTTACCAGGAATCCTTATCTTGCTCTAGGCTCTATTTGTTCATTTTGTACTTGATGGGAGGCAGGTAGTTAACCAAAATTATTTATGGGTCCTTTCTTTGGGCACTGTAGTCCCCTCCCCTTCCCCCTTCCAGGCCTTGGGATGAATACACAGCCTCAAGGATTTCCTTTTCCCAGCCAGGGGTGATGATACACACAGACTTTCAAGGGCTCCGCCCCTGCATTATCATAGTTTACTTGTGTTTTTCAGAATGCCTGGCAGCCTTATCGGACCAGGCTCAGGACGGCTGGGTCAGCGGGGGCCTTTGCTTTAGCCTCCTGTGTTCAGTCCTTCGTTAGATTGCAACGGGGGGGGGGGGGGGGGCAGGGGCCTGCCTTTGTTCCCCCTCTGGCTGCCCATTGGTCTGTAATACAATCAGCGGTATTTCAGAGCAACAGTCTGCATTCTACTAGTAAATCTGAGGTCTTTTCCTTTTTTCCCTCCTGCATTTCCTCTGTTTTCTCCAAAATTTTGTCTAATTATACAAATTTTCTTCTTTTATTTCCTTTAATGGATTTTTATTTTCTTATACTGGTAATTTTTAAAAAATTCTTTCTGACATCTGGGAAGCGGTTACAAATAGCTTAATATGTTATCTTAGAATTTGAAATATTTAAAAATAACAGGCTTGGGGAACATATAACCGCACATTTTGGTGTCCAGGGTGATGCTCCGACTGCCTGAGCCACCTGGCCAGGGTAAGGCTGCCCCCACTTTAGACACCAGCTGCCATTCTTGGGTGTTCCCAAAGCATCACACTTCTCCCCAGCCAACCACAAATTTGGGGGTTTCCACAACCACCCGTTTCTGAACAGTTTTGCTAACTCTCTAGAAGGGCTCACAGAACTCAGGAAAGTGCTATATTTACAATTACAGTTTTATTTCTAAAGAATACAACTCAGGAAGAGCCAAAAGAAAGAGATGAACAGGGCAAGTATTTGGTGGGGGGAATCAAACAGGGGGTACAGAGCTTCCATGTCCTTTCCAGGCACAACATCCTCCCAGCACTTCGTTGTGTTCACCAACCCAGGAGCTCCCAAGGCCTCGTTTTTCAAAGGGGTTTTTTTTGTTTGTTCGTTTTTTGTTGTTGTTTTTTTAAATCAAGGCTTCATTATGTCAGCAAGGTTGATTAAACCACTGACCATTGATTGAACTCAACCCCCAGGCACTCTCCCATTCAGAGGCTGAAGTTCAAACCTTCTAATCACTTGGTTGTTTTTTTTGGAAAACAAATCCCCATTCTGATGCTATCTGAGTTAGGAGTAACCTTGTTAGCCTAACAAAGATACTTCTCTCACTCAAGAAATGTCCAGGGTTTTAGCAGCTCAGTGACAGGAACTGGGAAGAAAGACCAAACATGTTATGGTACCACAACATTCAACTGTGGGACATTCCACAAAATGACTGGCAAGTGCTCTTCAAAATTGTCAAAGTCAAAGAAAAAAAAATGAACAGAATAAAACTATCCCAAATTTGAAGCAGCTGAAGAAGCATGATAAGTAATTCAAGGTGAGACTCTGGAGTGGATTTCTTTCTTTCTTTTTCTTTTTTTTTTTTGAGGGAGGGCAAGGGTGGGGGATGGCCAGGAAAAGACATTAGTGGAACAATTGGTAATACTTGAATAATGTCTTTCGATTAGTGAATATTATTATATCGATGTTGGTTCCCTGTTTTTGATCACTGTGTGATGTTTATGTAAGATGTTCGCGTTAGAGAAAGGTGGGTGAAGTGATAGGGAATAATTTATACCATTTTGGCTACTTCTTTCTGAATCTGATATTGTGGTGGGCAGAGAGACAGACACGAGCAGAGCAGGGACGATGGGCCAGGTAAAGATTACCACGAGGGTGGAGAGCCCCAGGTGCCTAGCAGTGAACCAGACTGGGAAAACAAGGACCTCGCCCCCAGTTTAGACCCCCTGACCTTTCATATAGCTGGTCATGTGGCTTGGCCCCTCCCCTGA